>MJHO01000521.1:0-27610 GCA_002076135.1 Xerophyta viscosa | reverse complement strand
TAAATTTTCGTATATAGCTCCAAATGAGATGAAACTGGTTGATGTGTGAATTTAGTTCACACATTCGTGATCAATAATGAGCATAATTGGGGATGATTTATATAGTTTTAGCACTTTAGCTGTGAGTTTCTTTGTGTCTTTTGCAACTGATTTATTCTGGAACATTTACTTCTTATTTGGCAGGATTTTGGGCTGAATTCGGACTGAATTAGAATTGCCAAAGTCAAGTCATAAGATGGAGTTCAATTCCTAATCAGGCTAGGACAGTTATTCTCGCCTGTTTTGACATATGTTCAGTTTTTGGCTTATATCTGGAGCTACAGACCTCGGTTTTGGGCATTCTTTACCATTCTGGAAAGCTAAGAAACAGATCTACAACTTTTATTCAAAGCCCAGAGGTCAAATAAGTCGTTTTGGATGAGTAAATTGGCCTTACACGGGGAGAAGATATCACAAAAGAAATCTGGACCCAATTCGGTTTTCGGCTTGCTTTAGAAGTTCTGAAGCTCAGAGAAGTACAAGGCCTGATTCTATTGAAGCTTAACATCCAGCCCAATAACTTTGCTGAAGACATTATAACATTATGAAGTCGTTCAAATCCCTAAAATGGCTAAAAATCCTCACCAAAAATCGGCTGAAAATCAGCACTTCCCAAAAATTGAAGATGACGCGTTCAACCTCAGAAGGAAGGAGAGGATCTCGGAGGCGGAGAATCAGGAGCTGGAGATCGAAAATAAAGGAGGAATTGCAGGGGCGCAAGAGCAGAGAGGACGTGCAGAGGAATTTGAGAAAAAAAAAAACTAGTTAGAACTGCTTCCATTTTTTTTCTTTTTGGTTCGGGTGGTGAGGTTTTTGATAAACTTTATGGAGAAGATGTTTTTCAGATCAATGAGGAACTAATTTATTTTTCTAGAGTTTCAATGGAACCTAGGGTTTATGTCTAATTTGTGATTTTCTCTCTTACTATTCAATTGAATATTCGATATTTGTTCTTATTCTATTGTTAATGCTTTCTAATTGATTGGCCACCGTTTAGAATGATTTAGAGATCTTAATGAACTTGGAAGAGGAAATTAAGATTTAGTCTTGGAATAAAATAACCTAAGATTAGTTGACGTTGGAAAACGGGATTGATTTGTGAGAGGATTAGGAATAATCAATCACCTTAGGTAACCAATTAAGGTTTGTTCATAATGGGTTCCCACTAATCGATTACCTAGGAATAGTGTGATCGATTCGATACATGGGAATACGTCCTTGTAACTATCGGAAGAAGTGCGAGGAGATAATAAACCTTAGGTTAATATCAGAATAATTAATTGAAGGTAAGTGAGAGAATTGATCGACTTAGCAATTGCCCTTGGGGAAGTTGTATACTCTAGATTCATTTGATTGACTGATTAATAGTTTAATTTTCTGTTTAAATTAATTTTCGTATTCTCTCAGCTTGGAATTGTTTGTGTGCTTGACCTCGATTGGATAGTCAATCTCGGATGCTAGTTAGGATTATTAGTACAGTTCTCTGTGGGATCGACCTCTGCTTGCCCTATCTACGAGTTAGTTAGGTTGAATAGAGTTAAATTATTTTGGTGCATTCGGCACGCATCACTGGTCTCCTTTGAAAGAGGACTCAAAAATATTTCCAACAAATATAAAATGAATACTAGGACATGCCGGCAAACGCCTGCGAACACCCGCGAACACCCGCGAACACCTGCGAACACTTGCGAACGCTTTTCTACATACATTTTTGTAGAGAACTCCAAATGAGATGAAATTAGTCTCGTTTGAAAGATATTTAAGTTCTCTTTCGAATGGGAGTAGTTTCAAAGCATTTAGAGCTCTGTACGAGAAGTTATGTCAAAAATACCGAATCTATATTAAGCTGCTACGGTATTTGACAGCGTTTCGGTATTGTTAGTATAACTTTTCGTATATAGCTCCAAATGAGATGAAACTGGTCTCATTTGAAAGAGGACTCAAAGAGATTTCCAACAAGTATAAAATGAATACTAGGACATGCCGGGGAACGCCTGCGAACACCTGCGAACACTCGCGAACACCCGCGGAACACCTGCGAACACTTGCGAACGCCTTTCTACATAACTTTTTGAATACTAGTCCAAATGAGCTGAAATCGGTCCCGTTGGAAAGCTATTTGAATTATCTTTCAAATGGGACTAATGTCATTGCATTTAGAGCTCCGTACGAGAAGTTATGTCAAAACTACCGAATCAACGTCAAGCTGCTACGGTATTTGACAGCGGTTCGGTGTTTTTAGTATAACTTTTCGTATATAGCTCCAAATGAGATGAAACTGGTCTCATTTGAAAGAGGACTCAAATAGATTTTCACAATGTTATTAAATATCATGATATTAACGACATGCCGGCAAACGCCTGCGAACACCCGCGATCACCTGCGAACACTTGCGAATGCGTTCGATTAAAATAAATAGAAAAGCGTTCGCAAGTGTTCGCAGGTGTTCGCGGGTGTTCGCGGGTGTTCGCAGGTGTTCGCAGGCGTTCGCCGGTATGTCCTAGTATTCATTTTATACTTGTTGGAAATCTCTTTGAGTCCTCTTTCAAATGAGACCAGTTTCATCTCATTTGGAGCTATATACGAAAAGTTATACTAAAAATACCGAACTGCTGTCAAATACCGTAGCAGCTTGACGTTGACTCGGTATCTTTTAGATAACATCTCGTACAGATCTCTAAATGCAGTGGGGCGCTGTTCGCCAATAACCAATTAAGGGGGGGCCCGATTCGCCAAAATTGCCTTTTTAAAGTTTTGGTAGTGTCGCCTCTTTAAGAGGCGAGCTTAGTGATAAGGTCGTCTGTTAAAAAGGCGACTAACAGGCAATTAACTGTTCTATGTGGCATGCCAGCGTGCGCGAACAATGCTGGACCCCTGCTAAAGAGGTTACCGAAAAGTTGCCTCTTTAACAGGCAATTAACTGTCCTACGTGGTGTGCTAGAATGCTAGACAATGTCGCCTAATAAAGAGGCTAGCCAATATTAGTTATAAACATTTCTGATTTCAATTATATTATATATTTTTTTAATTTAAAAGATTTTAAAATAAAAATTCCAATGTGAACATAGAATATATAATTTTTTTTTTTAAAAAAAAAAGATACGAATATGATTCAGACACAATAATAAAAAAAAATAATAATAAAATAATAATTTATATTAAGTAATTGAATATCTGAAAATATAATAACATTCAGTAATAAAATCTATACATAAAACAATATTTCACAAGGATAAATTTGAACAATAAGAATTTAATTATATCAATAAAAATAAAAAATATATAATATTTGAGTACATCACTATTATTTTACTAAACGCTACGTATTATTATTATTACTATTCTATAATGATAAATACTACTTCAAAAAATAATTTTTTAAAAATAAAAAAATTATTTTAAAATTTTTAAAATTTTTAAAATTATATATTATTTTTTGTCAGACATGCATGTCTAGATAGGAATGTCTGGTATGTCCAACATGCGTACTCAGAATTTTTATTTTTTTAATTTTTAGATATTTTTCTGGCGTGATCGATATGTATCCGTGAAGTGTCGGTGTTGGATAGGATACAATTTTGGCTTTCTCATGTTATTATACTATATACTAAAACAACCCCGGGTTGCTACAGTATTTACTGTTCACTGAACAGTAAACACTGTAGCTTCTCTTTTTTTTTTTTTTTTTTTTGTTAAGTTTCAGAGTATTTTTTGATAAAACTTCTAATATAAAAGTTATAAATTTAGATGAGATCTAAAATTTTTATTTTGAAAGTTTTTTTAAACAATATTTTTAAATAGATATTTTGGGATTTCAAAATGTCAATGATTAATTTGAAACTGATTTTAAACTGTTTTTAAAACCCATTAATATTTGGAATCCAAGAGCCAAAACCAATTTAGAAAACTTTCAAAATAAAAGTTGGAGATTTAGATGCGATTACAAACTTTCATATTTAAAGTTTTTCCACAAAAAAAAAAAATACTTTTAATAAATATTTCGGATTTTCTAAAATGTAACGAATTTTTAAATATGGATCTAGAAGAATATTGTCTTCTAATCTTTGTAAAGAACATGCTACATTTCAGTTTTATTCTTTTTTTTTTTATAAACATTTTAATACCGTTTTGATGGGTGTGGTTATTTATTTCAATATAAGGTCATATAATTATAAATATCGTATTTGAATATTTGTCTCTTCTATTGTTAATTTTTTTGTCTAATAGAATTTTTTTTTTCAAGTCTTTTCTATAGAATTAATAAAATTAACTAATCTTATATCAGTAAAAATATCATATTTTACTTTTTAAATTTAAATTTTTTATTCAAAAATTTTCAACTTAATATCTTTCTTCAGAGAAAATTTTTTAAATATTAATAATAATTTTTAATTAATATCATTTTTAACTATATAAATATGAAAAAATGTCAATGACTGCGGTCAACGCGCCGGTTGCAAAAAGCTTGGTGTCGTAATTTGCCGAGCATTAATTAAGAGATTTAATGTCCCTCATTTAGTGATAATTTTTTGTCTAATGGACATATTTTTTATTTCTCAAGTCTTTTCTAATAAATTACAAAATTATACTAATCCATATTAGTCAAAATACAAAAGTTACTTTTTAATTTTTTCGATTTAATATTTTATGAAAATTTTCAACTTAATCTCATTTTTTCAAAAAATTTTCAAAATATTAATATATAATTTTAAATTTAATATTATTTTCAACTATATAAATATACAAAAAAAAAAATTAATGACCGCGGCAGCGCGCGGGGCGCAAAAAGCTTGTTTAGACGTAGAGCTCAAGCTGAGATCCAAACAGTTCTAGCTAGAAATATCTTAGAACAGGGGCCCACTGAAACTTCACCCATCACTAAGAATATTTGACATATTTTTGGGTTTAGCTCCAGTTTGGGATAATGTTTTCATATATTTTTGGGTGACTATAGACGTTGTATTTTGAATCCGTACAGTTCTTATGGTTTCAGTCTCTACATTCATAACGTGACAGCAAGGATCGGTCGCCAACAGCCACAGCTTGAAGAAAGCAAAGATTGCGAGACCATCAATCATGGGGAGCTTGTTGCTAGGGATGTGCAGTCCAACACTTGCCTGTTGCTCTTCCTACAATTTCTGGACATCTACGGTGGCTCGGCCACGCAGCCCTCACCCCCGGAGATGGCGCCGTCGCCTCGCGAGCATCCACCCTCCCAGATGCGGCAAAATGTTCGTCCCTGGTATTCCCTTGCTGTATAGTACTTCAAAAAATCTTGTCTTGTGATCCTGAGAAGTTTTCAATTACGTTAGGGGATATGAGTTGCAGGGTTCGGGGAGGCTTCTCCTGAGGCCAAGGCTGCTAAGAACCTCCAGCACTTCTTCACTTATGTTGCTGTACAGATCGTTCTTGCCCAGCTTGAGGTTAGCTGCTACTGTTGTTTGAACCTCTTGTTTTGGATTCTTTATTGCTAGAAATATCTCCTAACTGACAAGAATCTAAAATGAGTAATTTTTATAGTATATTAATATGTTCTTAAATTCTTAATTATCATTGTACATGCAACTTGTATCTCAATTTTTGTAGTATATTAGAACATTGCTAAATAGATTAACTAATAATATTTTTTTAATTGTAATACTAAGATAATATCCTAATATGTCCTAAAATTCCTCCTCAAACTCAACTTTTGAGTTTGTAAGGGTTAAAAGTTTCTAACTTGTAAGAGCGAATCTATATAACGTAGTTTTGACTTAAGGGTGCAATATAAATGAGGCGATATTATGTGATGGTCAGAGACACCAATTGAAGAAAGTTGACTGAAAATGATTGTAATTAAAATTCGGGTCAGTTTGGGTTAGTTTGTTTGACCCAAATATAAATATGTTAGGTATGACATGGTACACGTCATTTAATTTTAGGTCTAATTCGAACCGACCAGAAATTTGACTGCCCAACCTGAATTGAAATATTTCTACCTGAATAGTTAAAATACCAATTCGAGCCGAATTTCGATTTTTGGCTTTATTCGGATCGGTTTTAGAATAATGTTGAACCCTAATTAGATGCCTTTCTTACATAATTCCCCTAATCACTTCGTCCACACCCCTACCTCCCCCCCACCCCCACTAAATGAAAAAGGAGAGAGAAAAGACAAAAATAAAGGAAAACAAAAGACCTTGAAATAAGCGTCTTCTTACTCAGCTTGAGTAGCCATTGTTGCTTACAAGCTATAGGATACGTAATTTTTACAATGACTTTTTGAAGCTGCATTTATGGGGTATAGGAAAAATCTATACTACCATTCCTAATAAACAAGTTAGATTTAGATTACCATTTTGATAGCGCATAAATTCGAATTTAGGATATACTCTAGATTTAGGATTTGCTCCATATTTAAAATATGGGACCTTTCTTATTAATAGGATAATTTAGGATACACTCTAAATTTAGGATCTACTCCATATTTAAAATATGAGATCTTTCTTATTAATAGGATAATTTAGGATACACTCTAGATTTAGGATCTGCTCCATATTTAAAATATAGGACCTTTCTTATTAATAGGATTAAAGTCCTATAAATTGAGTGATGAGATGACCACTTAGAAGGACTCCATTAAGTACTTGACTCCAGACCACCGTGAGTGCGCTCAGGAGGAGGATCTGTAAAGCTTCGGTCCCCGCACCTTATAGAAAGAGGGCTTAGAGGAGATACCGAGATTCGGCAAAACTCGATTCTCAATCCAATTGAAAATTATTGTGATCAATCCATTTTGATACTCCTAGTGTATTTCTACCGGTGGCTGCGATAAAGCCCGTGGTTTTATTTTAGAATTTTTTGAAAATTTTCACATAAAAATATCGTGTCTTCTGTGTGATTACTTTTATCTTCTAAGAGCCACCTCTACCTTTGAACACTCAATAAAGTCGAGATCATTGCTCAGATTACATTCAAATAGTTCAGAAGTGCTAATTCAATTCGAGTTCGTCTTGACTTCTTCAAAACAAGCCCATGTACTTTGCATACTTGCTCTCCTTTATTGTTATAATTCATTAACATAATAGTACTAGCCAATGCTGGTATTTCCCAGCCGTGCTAAGCTTATGTACAGTGGCGGATCCAGAAATTACGTTAAGTGGGGTCAGCAAAAATAAACAATATTTTATGATAGTATAATAATAAGATACTGAATATTTGAATATCATATCAATTTCAGAAAATTCATAAATATTTAATTCTGAACTACAATATAAAATAGTTCAAAATATCTACGAACGTTCAAGAACACCCCAAAATATAAATTCAAACTCTACATTTAATCGTAATAAATACAAAAAAATAAAAATAAAAAATTATTAAAAAAATCAAATTCATTCAACAGCAAAATTAAACTTTAGGATGTTCGTAGATGTTCTGGGGTGTTCATAGGTATCTGTATGTGTTAGAGATATTCTGGAGTATTCATAAATGTTTTGAATATTTGTAAGTATTCTTGAGTATTTTGAGGTGTTCGTGAGTGTTCTAAATAATTTTGGGATATTCTGAAATGTTCGTGAATGTTTGAGATATTCGTAAGTGTTTGTGATGTTCTAGATAATTTTATATACAAACTCTAAAAAAATTTCATATTTTTAATTTTTAAATAATAAAAAATTACCATATAATATACCAAAAATACCACACACACACACAAACACACACACACACATATATATATATATATATATTATCAAGTGGGGTCATTTGACCCCACTTGCCATTACTTGGATCTGCCCTTGCTTATGTTCATGGCTTTTTCTTCGATTTCTTCCTTGTATTGATCTTTTGCAGAGCTATAACCCAGAGGCTTACAATGAACTGATGGAGTTCATCAATAAGAATTCTTTAAATGATGGGGAGGAATTCTGCAAGAAATTGATGCGTGAATCCCCGAGACATAAAGGATTAGGTATTGAATCCAACTTTCTATAAGTTGTTGGTTAAATAAGATTGCGCTATATATATATATATATATATATACTATGTTTATGGAGCGTTAGATGTTCTACCTGGTAAATATATGATACTAATATTGTAACACTTTTGTGTCAGCGCTGCGCATATTGGAGGTTAGTAGCTGAAAATCTCCTTTTCTTTTTTTGTTTCAACATAAATACTATCCAGCATGTTCTTAATTATTTTGAAAATTGAAAACTTTATAGGTTCGATCTGCGTACGCTAAGAGGGATTTTGAGTGGGATAACTTGAAGAAATTGGCGTTCAAGGTATGTAGATAAATTTTGATGGAACACGTATATTTTTATTGATATTGTTTTTGAATACCAATGGGTACTCACTCTGCTACAGATGGTTGATGAATCAAACACACGGATAATGAGGGATTACGTATTAGAGACCAGCCACATTGAATCCGAAGATCCATAATTTGCTCCTTAAATAAGCTATTTTGACTATTTTGATCTCACAATAATACATACCTGCGTTTATGTTCATAAAAAAGTATAAGTTCATAGTTTAGATTCTTATTGACTTGGCGTAAGGTTCACAAAATTGTTTTCGATATCCACATCGTCTTGTGGTTAAATGGGCACCCATGATATGAGTTGGCGGATTCCAATGACACATACAGTAATACTGTATGTCTATCGTCCAAAACAACTGTAAAAAATTATATAACTATAACTTTTTGTTTGTGATATCGACAGGTATCTGTCTAGGTATAGGCAAATACTATCCAATACCGATAGATACAATTTAATACTCGATCAGCTGTCAAGTATCATCTCCTATATATGAATAAGTATGCCAGTCGAATCTAATACACATTTCAGTATTAATCAATCTTCTACTGTTCGTATTAGTATTGATCAATTTCCTAAGCAACTTTCTTATGTTCAGCACCCTCCATATATCTCCCCCCCAAAAAAAGGGAACAAAAAGAAAAGGAAACAACGCTACTTCTCGAAAATTTTCAACAGGTAAATAAGTCCTAAACCATGAAGAGACTACAACTAACTAGCATAGGAGTCTCAAGTAGACAATACAAGACTATCCGTTGTCTTTTTGTTCTTTTTGGTTTGACTATGTGAGAATGCTATTAGTTATCTCCAAGACTATATCAACTAGCACACTCTACACCGGCTGCCCAACAAATCCTATGACGATATGAGCACAAGAAATGAGTCTACGCTGGGTGACCTGCCATGAAAGCACCAAGATTGGGTATATACTTCAATACTTGCACATAGTCGACTTGAACATATTATAAAAGTAAAAGGAGGTCTTGATGTTTTAAAAGGAACCTATATGGATTTAGTTACTGTATTACTTGTCGTACGATCAATGCAATTAATGTCCGACTATCTTCTACCTAAACATAGAAATAGGATGACATCAAGGTCCACCATTTTTCTGGGTTTTATCAAAAACACGCTACTTGCAAAACTTGAATAAAATAATCCCTTAGAGAAAACACCAAATTAACTTCCCCAACACCTTTTTAGTTCGCCCAGCATATCTTTTTAGCTCGCACGGAATACTGTTTTAGCTCGCGAGAATACTTAGATAGCCTTCGGAACACTTTAACACGAACACTACAATACGAATATTGGCAATACTAGCTTTAGCCGTCTGGAACACTAAACTAGTCGTCTTGCCGTCTGAAACACTTTTGAGCTTTTTATCAGAAATTGTTTTTGAAAAATTAAAAAGGCATTAATAGATTTCTACGAGTTTTGAAAAATATAGACTTTTTTGACATAATTCATTTTTTTCCTATTTCAATATAATGAACCAAAATTTAGAACCTTTTTTTTTTTTACTTCTTTATTAACGACGTCTAAGTGCCGTGGAAAGGCAACACTTCTTCTGGTACTTATAATAAATTGAAGGCAGGCATAATTGATAAATTATCAAATGTGCTTACATACTAGATTCGTCCAGTACAAAAACGTCGGGCGTGATCATATTTGACAGTTCCAGCCATTTCGTTAGTGCTAGTCTTTCCTGGGCCGGCATAGGTAGTACGTACTTGACGTCGCAGAACTTGTGACGGTAGTTTTGATTTTACTGTGCATGCATTGCACCCGCAATCCTATTGTTTTTCTTTGATAATTTTCTTATTTTTAGTTTTCATATTTAAAGTAAATGTGCTATTATTGTTTTTTTCTTTTTCTTTTTTCCAAAAAAAATAATTGTCTGAAAGTATTACGTTTATTCGCTTCTTCTAAAAGTTGTAATATAATGATGTGAAATTATTACGTTGATATATATATAAACAAAATTTTATTAAAAATATATTATTATATAATATATAATATAATTATTTTTTATTAATATTTATATTTGTATTAATATTACTTTCATAAATTGTTTTTATCTATATTTAATACTAGAATTTTCATATTTTTCAAATAAATTATATGATCTTATATGATGGTTCGGGCTTTGTTGGATAAAGGAACTACAAGACAATGAACGGAAAGTAATCACAAAATACAGAATTTACGTGGTTCGGCGAAGATGCCTACGTCCACGGTAAGGGAGAACACTCTTTGTTACTATGCTTAAGGGGAGATAGCCGAGTACAAGATCTGTCGTTTTATGCTAGATTCTAAGTATTTATTGTTACGACCCGCGAGCCGAGGGCCGCGACGGAGGGAAATAATTTTTCGCAAAGGAATAAAATTCGAGATAAATGGTTTTGCGGAAGCTTAAACAATCAAGAATTCATTTCAAATTTCCAAATTCAAACAAGGATGAGCCGCAACCTGGACATTCAGTCCGAGACGAGAACCCGCGGGGGAGGCGGTTCGGTCTCAGACCAAGCTCAGCTTGCATGGGATACTAAGGTATCAATCTCCCCAGATGATACCAGAGGATCCTAAGCAATCTAAGGCCCAAACTCTTTAAAAACTATACGTAAATGCACTTAAAACTATGTTTTTCGAAATACCGGCTCGACCTGTATTTTTCCAAAAGTTTTGGAATTGTCAAACCTTTAGTTTAGTAATATAAGAACCCTCAAAAGGCATCGAAACCAATATTCGGAAGCCGAATACGAAAAATTTTGAAAATGAATTACATAACTATTTTTCGGTCGACCGAAATGATTTTCGGTCGACCGGAAGTCGACCAGAAAATGTAGATCAGAACTACTCCAGGTTCGGTCGACCGATCCAATATTTCGGTCGACCGATACCTGCAGTTTCTGCATGAACAGATTTTGCAGCAACAAGAATACCTCAACACCCCATTTTCTCAAATATTTTTCCAAAATATTCAAACAACATATAATTACACTTACATAATCAAAATACACATGCATGTATCAATTCTCAACCTTAAATCACGCTCCAATCCTCAATTAAACAAAACATTTTTCGAAATCATGTCGAAAATACGAACTTTAAGAACTCAAGTATGGCCAAATTTGCTGATTCACCAACCACTATATTTCATCCATCAACGACCATGTTACAAGGCATCCAGAATACTCAAACTACGCATGCGAAAAAGTTCAAATTCCAAATCGGAAATACTTCCATACATATATATCGAAATATATTCATTTACAACATGAAATCCAAAATACACAATTTTTAGAAGATCTAAACCTTTCACTAAGGTTTAAATTCTAAAGGGGTTTACAAAAACCTGAAAATATCAAAATGTAAGTTAGTGCTTGCCAAGAGTTATTCTTACATGATTGTACTATACAATTATGTTATATACAATTAAGTCCCTTCCCAAAATATACCTTCCCAAAGTCTTTCTGAAACTAGCGCTGGAAGTTAGCCCCTCTTGCCGGTGCTTCCCACGATCCTAACGGAATCTGAAAGAGAAGAAAAACGGGGTGAAGTCATAATGACTCAGTGAGGCGCGCGAATAACAAATCGCGGCAACCTCTCACCCACAAACAAACCAAAACCACAACACAAACCACAAAGCCAAGTAAAGCATTACCCGTAGCCAAAAACATCATCAGTAAATATCGCGATCCCATACCAAACCAATTTTTCTTTAATTCTTTATGTTAGGTTTTGCTTGACTAATCACCCGTTAGTCCTTTCTCAGTTGAACGCAACACACCCTTCTGGTACAAACGCAGCTACCCAAGGATCTGGGTCAAACACGGTGCACGTCGCGTCCCCCCAGTACCCTACAGCGGGGGCGATCCCTTTTGGCCTTAAGGGAGTTTTACTTGATATAGCGGCTTTCCGGAATTTCCGAATTCAAGCCTGCCTGGTCTCGTAGCCGCCACCTGGCTCGGGCTGGCCTTACTAACGCCCACCCGGTCTCATTCTCGAGACAACAATCTGGGACTCCGGCGCCCACATCGTCCCATTTCGATCCCGGTCAATAACCACACGACTAACACGGGAGAGCGAACCTAGGCGATGCAGTCCAACGAAAGAGCCCCACCACAATATTTTCACTTTATCAAGTCTCATTAGCGCTCAACGGTTGTCAATGTCTCTAACCACAACAATACTCACATTGGGCACACCAATCGCATAAGTATAGTGATAGACCATGCAACGGTTCTAAGCTTTTCCAAATTTCCCACCAAACACATAAAACCAACATAAAATTGCACAATCATCCATCATTCCACAATATAAGAAGGTACTCCCAAACAATGTCCAAATTTCGTAGTTACCGATAACATGCTCATAGATACCAAATCACACTAGCAAGTTGTAATCACACATTACCATCATGCTAGCATCACAACATACTCATAAACCACATATCACGAAATCTAGGGTTTCCACCACAATTTGCAAATGTCATGTAATCATGCTTGCATCACATAAATCATCACATTAGCACATACCAACACCACAATCTGTGACGCCCCGGATCCGGGGGTCGGAAATAAGGTGGAAATATACAAGTGATATGGAATGTTATGAGCTAGTACTTCCGAAATATACAAATACATTAATTACAAACTTATTTAAATACACAGCGGAAACTAAAAATACAATTTACATTTTCTTTATTTTTCCCAACTAACTTCTGAACCCCAAATCTCGCTCTACGACGTCAGCGGTCCTCGCAACAACCTGCGGGGAAAGTAGTACCGTGAGTATATAAAAATATACTCAGTGAGTGACCCTCCCCGGCAACCCCGCAAGGCAACGGCCAGGGACGCAGTCACACACCAAACAACACAGACAAGCACAAAGCGCAAACCAAACTCGTAATGCATACTCGATCCCAACACAGCTCGAGCATACATGCATACATATACAAGTCCCCACTCAATCGCATAAAGTTGCAATGCTAACATTCCTCAAAGCCATACACTTTTCATGGCGGCAAATCCGAATAAAACAATAACAAGGATATAAAATAAAACACTCAAGTCATCAACAAACAACCAAGAAACATACCTTGGCATAATAATAAAACCATCAAACAACATCAAAGATATAGGTAAATACGATCACTCCAAAACCCAATCCGGTTTATGTCTTTCTTTCCTTAAGTCCAGCGTGGAACTAAACCCAAACCAGTTAGTCCTCTCATTTTATACGCAACACACCCTTCCTGGTACAAAAGCCGCACCAAAAGGATCTGGGTCCAGACACGGTGCAACGTCGCGGTCCCCCAGTACCCTACAGCGGGGGCGATCCCTTTTGGCCTTATGGGAGTTACTTGATATACCGGCCTTTCCCGGAATTGCCGATTCAAAGCCTCGCCTGTCTCGTAGCCGCCACCCTGGCCTCGGGCTGGCTTAACTTACGCCCGCCGGTCTCTCTTCTCTCGAGACAACAAATATGGTACTCCGGCGCCCACATCGTCCCATTTCGATCCCGGTCGATATCCTCTCGACTCACGGGAGAGCGAACCTAGGCGATGCAGTCCAAAGAAGACCCACTCAAATACCGGGACTCCGGCGCCCACATCGTCCCATTTCGATCCCGGTCGATATCCTCTCGACTCACGGGAGAGCGAACCTAGGCGATGCAGTCCAACGAAAGAGTCCCGCCACAAACATTTTACTTTCCAAATCTCATTAGCGCTCGCGTTGTCAATGTCCACAATCACAAACAATACTCACATTGGGCACACCAATCGCATAAATACTAGTGAATAGACATAAACGCTTACCACGCTATAGCATATACACCAATCCCTGATATCACATAAATGAGAAGAGAGTATTTCCGAAACATGCCAAAACCAAATATCATCACATAAATCTTATTAGCGCTCACGTTGTCGATGTCCACAATCACAAACCCAGTGAAAGACATACAACGGTTTCCACGCTAAAACACAATAAGCATCCATCCCAAACTGGCATGTTTTTCCAATTCTCATATAACATCATGCTAACCATCTAAGCATGCTCCAAATCATACATCACATAATACAGGGTCAACCAACCCACATGAATCTCATAACATAGTACATGCTTTACATCATAAGCATTTCAAACATCCGAAAGTAAAACCCTCTCACGGGTACATACAAAACATCAAACAAGATCAAGTGCAACCCCTATATCAATGTTTCAACTCGCATCTATCCCTAGTCGGTCAAACTCCGAACTCACAAGGGAAAGTGAAAAGAACACAACGAGGAACAACGCACATCACAAAGTCCGCTCTAACTAATCGGTAAGTTGCTAGAGCAATCGGCTCGCATACCGTCTAAGTAGGTCAATCACGCGGTCAATACAGATCACAAGTCAGAACGCACCTCTACCAACGATACAACGAGTGAGGCGGCAACAACGCACACACAACGCTGGGTAGGGAAAGTACACCGTAGGCGATACACAGGACGTGCAACGTACACAAACATATACCATGAAGAGTGTTGATCTAGCAGTCATGCTTTAACATTCTTCTAAGTCAAACCAAGTCAAAGACATTCGCAACAGATATATCTAAAGCGTAGGCGGCGCTCGAAGTCACTAAGTCAAGTCCAACACATTCTACATCTCACGAAGTAAGCTTTACTACGTAAATGTAAACATGGCAGTCATGCCCTATTACACAGTCAACCATAGAAAGGTCGGTCACAGGATATACACAACTAGCGTCAGGCCAACTAGCCAAAAGATTCCACCCCTATCTAGATGTCCGACAAGTCATAATAAAACCGAATGTCGCTAATACTAATTAATGGTTCAACCACAAGCTAAGGTACACGTCCGAGCAAGTTATCACAACCACATACTAGAGTACTCGCATAAAATAAGTTAACACATCAACACGTGCTAACATACACACAATGTATATCATTACAACCTAATAAAACCAACAAAATCAACATACGAGTGAGACCGCGGGTTCACTCACCTACGTCCCGGTCTTACCAAACCGAGACCCAACGGACGGTGTGAATCCACGGAATTCTACCGAAAACGACCTCAGCAACGCGTTCCCGAAGACTAGACGAAGCGACAGCTCGTACGGGTTCGCCGGAGAAGCTCGCCGGAGATCGGCGGCGGCGGCAGACAGAGACGGCGGCGGCGGTTCTACGGCGATCAGACAACAGAGGCGCTCAGAGGTCGGAGGGGACGGCGGCAACCTCGGTGACGGCGGCCGGAGCAACGGCGGCGACGGCGGCCGAACGGAAGCAGAGACAACGGAGAGAGATCCGGCGGCTGCGGCGTGAAATCGACGGCGGGAAGGCTTCACAACGGCTCAAGTTTGTGACGACGACGAGCCTTGGACGGCGACGGCGAGGCGCGGCGGCGCCGGAATCGACGACGGCGAGGAACTAGGTTTTCGCGGCCGAGCGTGAGACGACGCGAGAGAGGGGGAGACAGGCAGCCCAGGGGAGGAGAGGGGTGAGGTGGGGTCTGGCGGCGCACGCCGGCGACGGGCGGCGCGGCGATCGGCGGCGCATCGCGCGAGCGCGCGGGAGGGAGATCGGGAGAGACGAGAGGTGTTCGAGAGCGAGAGAGAGCTGAGTGAGGGTGAGGGAGTGTGAGGGCGGGTGCGAGCGGCCAGGGACCGGGTGAGCCATTTGGCTCGCCTGAGTCCGGTTGGGCTCGGCTGGGCCGAGCCACATGGCTCGGTCGGCCGGGTCCAACCCCAAATGGGCCCAAATCAAGCCCAAAACAAACCAAATCAAATTTACAATCAATTCTAATACAAATCAAGCACCCAGAAACCAAATAAATCTCTCGATCAATACTCAAAACCAAACCAAAATCAAACTCCGAATAAATCCGATTTAAAACAAATATTAATATTACGAAAATTCGGGACATTACACAATCACATACAAGCAAGAGGTGCAAACCACTCACCTCGAGGGCTCGGCAGAAAATTCACAAGAGCACGACCTCACCACACTCGAAATCACCCGGGGGAAACTAGGTCAAGATAGCCAAGAGTGTGAGGGAGAAAGAGATATAGGGTGATCAATGCTAAGGAACCAAGGGAGAAGGAGATGGGGACTCACCTAGGTCGACCAGAAGAGCTCCAGGTCGGGGAAGAAGAGAAAATGATGAATGGGTAACAAAACAATACAAGACCCGAACTTAACCACGGGCTGCACGCAAGTTTCGGTCGACCGAAACAAGAATCGGTCGACCGAAAATGCTCTGCACAGCACAAATCCGGTCAAAACAAACACCCAACCCGACATGCGCACAACCGAGCACTCTCTCGTGCCTACGGGGTCACCAACCACATGACACACCCGCGGCACGCACGAACACGCATGCACGGATAACGAAAACATAATCAAACACAAGTCACAATTCCAAAATAAATCATAAAACATAACAAATCTATTTACGAACCTCACATTTATACGTATAAGAATCCGCCGCCCTAAATCCTAAATGATATCCTTCTAATTAGGTAACTGCTTGTTTAAAATAAGAAATATCATGCCACCGTGTTGAGTCGCCATAAATGGACTGCTAATGCCATGCCCATAATTGATCCGTGACTCCATCATAAACCTCCTAGTTTGTAAGACATTTCCAAAAGTATTTCGAACTGTTCCTTAGCTATTCTTTAGCTGTTCTTCGAGGTAGTGTTCTTCTACTTCGACCTGTTCTCTTACTGCCAAGTTGCCTTTGGCAGTTTTCCGAAAAGAAGCTTTAGCGCTCTCCTCTTAAAGCATTTTATAATGTGGCTGCAAGCTGTTCTCCCTGTGCTAGTTCATATCGCTATGAAGACTGATGGTACGGGGTTAATGAAGTTTAGAAATCAGACGATGATGGACGGAGAACAATCACAAAATACCAGATTTACGTGGTTCGACGAAGATGCCTACGTCCACGAAAAGGAAGAACGCTCTTTTCACTATTAGGATTCAGAGAGAGAGAGAGGCGAGTACAAGTTCTGCAGTTTTAGGGTTAGGCTCTCAGTATTTATACATTAAGAAATCCACCGCCCTAAACCCTAGAATATCCTCCGAACAATTAGGTAATAACTCATCTTTATATGGTATACCGGGTCTTTGTGTCTGGCTGCCATAAACGTTAGGGTGACGTCATGGCCTTAGCCATATGCGACTCCATCATAAGCCCCCCAGTTTGGATGACCTTTGTGAAGGTTTTTCAAACTGTCTTATTGGTAGTGTTCTCCCTCTTCGGTTTGTAATTCTGCCGTTGAGCTATTCCGAATAATATTGAAGAGCGCTTAGCGTTCTCCCTTGTAAATGTTAAATCGCTTTCCCCCTACTAGTGCAATTCTGGACCGTTCTCCCCTTTCTTGTCGTTTTTCTCTGATCTGTTGTGCAGACCATTGATCCACTCCCAATCTTTTAAATTTTCTGAAGTGTTCTCTCCCAGCGGGCTTCGTTCTCAATGATGGATACTTTGCGTGTTTGCTGTGATGCTGCTGACACGTAAAGATCCGTATAACCACCGAAGATATTCTCGAAAATTGGTTACGATTTTCATCATCACCGTCATTAATGCTGTTACAATCTCCCTTTACGGTTACTTTTTCGATATTCACTGTTCATCTTCTTCCTTCGTCTTCTCGAATTTCATTCCCGCGTTTCCTGCTACTTCAGTCTTCCTTTTCTCTTGAGTTTGCTTCAATGGCGTCTTCTTCTCGTGCCGGCCGCAGATGTGTTTACCACATCCAAAGCACCATTACTGAAGGAGAGATATCTAAATTACGCCGTTCCAATTGCATCCCCGCTGAGTATCTTGTACAACGACCAAGCTCTTCTGTTCGGGCCCATCAATCCCAGGCTGGGAAGTTCCACCTTTACGCCGGCTGCCTGCTTGCTGGTATCGGGCTTCCCTTCTTCACTATGCTACTCTACCGTTACCACTTAGCTCCTTCCCAACTGATACCCAACGCTTGGAGGGCCATTATTGGGTTCCTCGCTTTCTGTCGGTGGATTGGTGCTTAACCCACTATATTTTCGACATCCGTTATGTGCATGTCGGTATCCCCAATTTTATTTCATTTTTCGCCACCCCGGTCATACAATCATCCTCGGGTACCCACCAAACACAAGAGTTGGAGAGAAATATTTTTTTACCTTACCCATGTTCCTATCGACGGCTGGAAGAATGTTCCTCAGCAATGGGGTGAGCTCCCTGTCGATTTGTTTTCTCCTCCGGCAGGGGTAAATCGCTAATAGGATGTGTTTGTTAACGAGTTCCGCGGCACTTCGGCCATCCGCCATATTCACGTTGCTAGAATGAACTACCGCTCGCTGCGTCTTCTTGGTCTGCTTCCTCGAGTTGATCCCAATGAGCGAGAGCCGAAGGCAAATGCTCGGTTTGTTCCTCCTGTTGTTTTCTTATCTTTGGAGATGAAATCTGCTTCCAAGTCCGTGGAAGACGAGTCATCTGTCGAGATATCTCCGCTCCCGACTCAAGGGGAAGAAAATCGCTCCGAACCTCTTGCTTTACCGGCTCCTCTTGTATCTTTGGAGGAATCAAGTGTTGCCGCTGATACCACTGCTACTACCGCCATCACTGTTGCTGCCACTACTACTGTCACTACTGCAACTACTACTACCACTGCTACTCCAGAACAAGCTCATTCTCCTCCTCTTTCGGTGAGTTACACTGGAGTCTTCTTTTTGCTTTACGTTGGGACATATGTATATTAAGTTGTGATGTATATTACCTCTGTGTTTCAGGCCACAATCCGCCAAATCCGAAAGAGGAAGGCTAGTGCTCCTCGCTCGCCGCGGCGTCGATGGACGCGTTCTTTCTTTCAAAAGCCTTCTACTCCTTCTTCCACCATTTCCTCGGAGCTAGGGGGCTCCATTGAGACTCATTCTTCTTCTTCCTCCCCTGATCGAGAAGGTTCAGGTATTCCTCGTAGGAATCCGCTGGATGATCTCCCCCAACTCCTTGCCTATATTGCTTCTTTTTTTTCTTCTCACGGCGTTTCTGTCGGTTCTCTTGCTCCGTTTTCTCCTTCCGATGCCGTGGGTTCGCAAGTCGCTCCTCCTTCACTGGCTACGGTTGGTGGTTCCCATGATGCTTCTGTTTCTCCTTCTTTCTCTCCTTCTCCATCTAGTTCTTCACGGGCCAGTCTTTGTGCTTCTCTTCTAAGGGGTTTAAATTTGGCCACATTGTCTTTTATTTCTTCTTTTTTTGCTTCTGCTTCCTCTCTTTCTGCATCCTTAACTTCTTCCACTCCTTCTATTTTTATTTCTGTTGCTTCTACTACTTTGGGGGAGTGGTGCCTTCCCCTGGCTGAACGCCCCCGACGCTGGTGAGGAGGTCGGCACCGCTATCCGCAGTAGTTTATCACGGGTTGAAGCGCAAGCGCTCGCCACTTTGGCATTTGGTGCTGATCACCTGATCCTTCAAGGATTGCTTCGGTCTGCCGAAGCGGTTAGTGGTTTCCTCTTTATATTTTGTATTGGGATGCTTGTTTTGTTGTTTCTGTTTGGATAACCTGTCTTCATTCCTCAGTCGGTAGGCTGGCTCTGGGAGTCGCAGGCAGTATTGGCCTGAGGTCGCCTTCAATTGCAAGATGTCGAAACAGAGCTAGCGAACGCTCTGAAGGAGAATGCTGCCGTGCAGGGACAACTGACTTCTAAGGATGAGCGTCTCCAATCTTTGGAAGCGACTATTTCTGGACTGGAGGAAAAGAAGCTTGCTGCGTGCACGGAGATCAACCGCCTGCAGGTGTCTCTTGCACTCTCCTCCTCTGCTCATGAAGTTGCTAAGGCGGCAGCGAAAGCATATTCCCCTAGACTTGTTGTCCAGTTGAAGGTGGTGACTGCTGAGCGCGACGATCTTCAGTCAGATCTTCAACCCGAGCGCTCGGCCGCGGCTAGTCTCCAAGCTGACTGGGAGCTGGCCAAGGAACAATCGGAACGAGAAGCGGTCTCCTTGTACCTGAACGCAGCACGTCAGGTTTGGACCGATCGATTACTACGCCAATTCTCTGCCACGAATCCAGAATATGTCTTGGCCATGTCTTCAGTGATCGAGTTCATTGAGTCCGGGCGGACATCCGTCAGTAGTCCTTCTCCACTCCTCCAGCAATTTGACTGTTATTTTGTTGATTCGGCGTAGAGGCATGTTTCTAAATTTTGTAACCGTCATATTATTACCGTTTGGCCCCTTGACAAGTATACAGTTTGATTCCCTGACGTGCAGGACAATGTTTTGATGTTCTGATGCTATGTATTTTCTACCAGTCTCCGTTGGTGTTTGCCATTCTTTAAACTTCCTATTGATAGAATCTTTTCAGATTGCTCGCATTCTATGTGTTGGAACAGTAGTGCCATCCATGCGCTTGATTTTGTATGACCCTTACCTTTTTACTTTTGCAACTTGGAAAGGTCCCTCCAATTGGGGGTTAATTTCTTGTTCCCAGGATCCTAGACGCCTAAAATTCTGCGCAGAACCAGATCTCCCTGTTTGAATTCTCGGGTCTTTTCTCGCTTGTTGTAGTATTTAGCGGTTTGGTGTTGATACGCTTTTGCTCGTATTACTGCTTCTTCCTTTTTTTCATCTATAAGATCAAGCTCGACTCTGAGTTGTTCGTCATTAGATTCAGCGTTCGTCCATGTTCGGAGAGTTGGCTCACTTATTTCGACTGGGAGGGCAGCTTCTGTCCCATACACCAGGTTGAAAGGAGTTTCTCCAGTGGCTTTCCTATGGGTGGTTCTGTAAGCCCTCAGCACGTTTGGAGCAGATTAGGCCAGCTTCCTCCTTTCTCCTCTAGGGTGGATGGTAATCCTGATATGATGGTGCGATTAGCGTTCTCCACAAGGGCGGATCCAAGTAATGGCAAGTGGGGTTAAATGACCCCACTTGATTAATATATATATATATAATTATATATAGTTATATATATATAATATATATATCTGTGTGTGTGTGTGTGTGTGTGTGTGTGTTGGTGTGTGTGTGTGTGTGTGCGTGTGTGTGTGTGTGTGGTATTTTTGGTGTATTATATGGTAATTTTTTATTATTTAAAAATTAAAAATATTCAAATTTTTTAGAGTTGTATATGAAATTACCTAGAACATCACAAACACTTACGAATATCTCAAATATTCACAAACATTTCAGAATATCCCAAAATTATCTAGAACACTCACGAACACTTCAAAATACTTAAGAATACTTACAAATATCCCAAAATATTTATGAATACTCAACAATATCTCTAACACATACAAATACTTATGAACACCCCAGAACATCTACGAACATCCTAAAGTTTGATTTTACCGTTGAATGAATTTGATTTTTTTTTTAAAATTTTTGTTCTTTTTTTTTTGTATTTATTATGATTAAATGAAGAGTTTGAATTTATATTTTGGGGTGTTCTTGAACGTTCGTAGATATTTTGAACTATTTTATATTGTAGTTCAGAATTAAATATTTACGAATTTTCTGAAATTGATATGATTTTTAAATATTCAGTATCTTATTATTATACTATCATAAAATATTGTTTAATTTTGCTGACCCCACTTAATGTAATTTCTGGATCCGCCACGGTTCTCCACCAGCCCATTTGCTTGGGGGTGGTATACCGATGAGAATCGGTGTTTTATTTTATATCTTTCGCATTGTTCTGCGAAGATGGTGCTTTTAAATTGAGTTCTGTTATCGGTAATCAGTACTCGAGGCAGTCCGTACCTGTAAGCGACATTTTTCCAAAAGAATTTCCAACAATTATGATTGTTATCGTCGCGAGTGGTTCCGCTTCTATCCATTTAGAGAAATACTCGATGGCGACTATGATAAATTTGCGGCCCCGCGTTGCTACTGGCAGAGGTCTTACTATATCCATCCGCCATTGGGCAAATGGCCAAGGACCGCTGATGGAAATTAGATCTATTGGAGGTAAGTGGATGATGTTAGTATGTCTCTGACAAGCTTCACACTTTTGCACCAGTTCCTCACTATCTTGCTTTAGGGCTTGTTTGGTATGCTGGGTTTGGGGGCGAACTGCAGCAGTTACAATGCACGGCCCGAACTCGCTTGTTTGGTTTGCCGAAGTTAGGTGGGGCCCACCACCAAAAAGCTGCAGTTCGCGGCCGAACTGAAGCGTTTTGTACTGTGGTCGAATCAGCCGCGGTTGCATTTCCGCGTCTCGTCTCGAGTAAACGCGCCCGAACTGCAGCAGTTGTTTTTCCTCTCCTCGTGCTAGGGTTACCACTCGAGCTGATCTCCGCGGCGCTCGATCGTCTCCCACTCACGATCGATCGATTTCTCTGCTGCGCTCGATCTCTCCGGCTCACATCGATCGTATCGCCTCGCGAAATCCCTTGTCTCCCTTTCGTATCGATCGTCTCCGGCTCACGATCGATCGTATCCGCCTCGCGATCCCTTGTCTCCCTGTCGGGATCGATCGTCTCCGGCTCACGATCGACCGTCTCCGCCTCGCGATCCTTCGTCTCCCTGTTGCGGTCGATCGTGTCCGGCTGACGATCGACGCGGAGTCGCGCTCACGTATCTGCTTTCCTGTGGGCATCGCGGTGGTCACGTGGCGTCTTGTAAGTCACCTTCTCGTCTGTCGAACTCCGATCTCTTGCCGTCTCTCTCGTAAGTATGTATCTACCATATCTTCCTCTGTTTTATGTGCGATTATCTGTAATAAACTGTTAATATTTTGTTGCATTAATATTATGTCTTAAAAAAAGAGATGTATATAGGAAAGTTGGATTGATGGAACGTGAGGAATGAAAATACGAGAAAGGCTGTAGTTGTACGTTATGATTGCGATGCAAGTGGTACTCTTGCATTAATAGATTGAAGGGAGATACACGTAACCATATAACACCTAGTAAGATGATATCAACGAAACTGATTTGAGCCTTTTACAAATCCGATGACCGTATTGTGCAAATGTTAAATATGAGAAGAACTTTTTTTGCCGATTAGTACTTTACTATAAGGAGTATAAGCTGATGTGGGATACAATCCACACCACCGTTGAAGAGCAGTGGCATATTTTTGGCATACCGTTTCGACATCACCACGAAATAGGGACTATAAGATTTAATTTTTCGTCTGGAGAGACATAATATGGACTCAAACGATATTCTACGGGCTCTCGAAAGTCGTCCTGATTTGTGAGCCACCCGAAAACCAGTACTCATCATAATATCAATTCAGGCTTGTAGATACATGCCATATTCAAGTTGTTATCTCATTCGTCACATGCATTCACTTGTAAAATAGATTATCTCATCTAATTTCGTATTTATTATGCCGTATTGATTGTATTTGGGCATTGATGCACCCCATTTCCTGTGCATCTGTCCTTCAAGTATAGTTGGCACGGTTCCTGAGTGTAAGGGCATACCAACGCAGAATTCTTGGGCGTGTCGTAATTTTCGATTGGAATTCAGTTTCCTATACTGGATGGAGGGGTCTGCCCATTATGCCTGTGCTACGTGATGCAGTGGGAGGAAAATGCCACTTTAGTATACCAGAATTATAATTAAATAAGTCACGATACCATTTAACAATTTGAACGTTATATAACTGCAAAAAAAATATTTTCATTTAGGTAAGTTCTTATCTTGTAGATGCCATACTCAACAATGACGGATTCATATCCCCTTATTGAGGTGTGAGGTACCACTTGAAGAGTGGTCTGACCGTTTCCCCGTCAAATGCATAGGAATTGTTCATCAGCAGGCATTCTCTTTGAGAAGTACAACGATGCGTGCTTTCGGGGCTTCTTAAAGAATAGATTCAAAATGTGATATGAGCCCTATCAACAACTTCAAAACACAAAGTTGATGTTTTCTAGCTGTGCGTGCTTCACAACTACCATTATTACTAACGGTGGTGATTCCTTCATCCCTAGTCTTGACGAATGGGAGGGCATCAGTGACACTCAATTGCCAACGGGGAGGGATCCAAGAGATGAGGTCAGGGAGTTGGTGGCATTATGTGATCGGATGGCCGTGGATATGTGGGCGACGGATATGTGGGGAACACAAAAAATTTCACTAATTTCTTTAATCATACCTTGGGGGCTTGTCGAAACATTTGAGACTTGATAATAATATGTAATATTATAATTGTTACTATTTGAGACTTGTCTTAAATCTTTGTACACTTATGTACTTGTTATTTATCAATATTCTTGTGTGATGTATGTATTTTATTCCTCAATTTACTTACTTTTTACATTCATAAACTTGTTTCATTGATATTGTCTTTAAAAGATGGACGATTCTAACGCGCAAGGATCCAAACAACGGGGTAGGTCTCTAAGATGGACGAAGCCTATGAGCACCTTCTTTATTTATTTTATGGTTGACCAAGCTTTATTAGGGCAGAAAGTAGATAGGCTTTAAGAACACTGCATAGACCGCATGTGCTATGGCGGAATGAAATGGCCAACGGTCATGAGGACTGCAATGTGATTAACCATTTGCGGTATTCTAGACGTTGCAAACAATCAAGAATAAAGAGTTGAGTGGCGCCGGCTGGGGACGATGAAAAGAGATGATTAATTATTGGGTGGAGGATTGCAGGCATTCTGTTCAGTATATCACATATGCTTAGTGGGACATTGTTTCATATTTATTGTATATTGACATTTGTTAAACTAAATGTTAATTTTCAGGCGAACCCTAAGGATGAGCCATATCTTAATAAGCCTATTGAATTTTACAATGAGTTAGGCATTATATTGTGAATGACCACTTACTAGTGTTATGGTCTAACATGATACTTCAACAATGGAAATGGTTTGAGTATGGAACCACCTACATACGTGAAATTTGGACCATTGACATGAGCTCAATGACGCGGGCGTCACAATCTATGCAAATGTCCCAGTAATCAACCCAATTCCACGTCAAGCCCACTGCAACATACTCCATGTACCTCACTAGCAGAGCAAGCTGGACATAAGCGTAGCTTGTGAGGTATGATGATTAGCTGAGGGCAAATTCTCTATTTGGTCAGGAATAGATATATTTGTGATGCCTTCGCTGACAAACATATTGTATTTGAGAGATTAGACTCTTTTAGGCAGTAAAGATTTGAGGGACATTATACATTGCTGTGACGATTCGTGCATATGGTACGATGACATGGCACAAAAGTATTGGCACAGTCGTTATATCGAAGGAAGGAATGTCGGAGATTGGTGGACGATTTCTTCGTGGTTTACTTTTAAATGGCTGTGTATGTTAGTGGGAGATTAGAGAACTTTATGTTATTTGTGCATGCGAGGGCTATAGCCATATTTTGTAAGCCTTAACAATCTTCATACACTTGTAATGTTGTGATATCTTTTCAATGACTGTGATATCATTGTAGTTATATGTTATTGCTTAACTTTTTATATAATTCTATCAGGTTTGAAATGCCATATTATGTTATTTTTCGTGGACGAAAGCCGGGAATTTATGACACACGGCATGAATGCCATGATCAAGTGCATGGTTTATGTCGTGCTTGTTTCAAGATATTTGAAACAAAAGAAGAAGCACTTGATATGTTTATGTCATATATAATGTCAACCAAGCATAAGGAAGTGGATGAAGAAGTACATAACAAGGAAATGGAAAAACTATATCGTTGGTCCTACTTTATAAGGAGTAAGTCAAGCGCCTGCAAATATATCTTGTTATAGCCGTATCTATAATTTGTATTTTATTTTGGGTTGTATATGGCAAGATTTAGAATTGTTGGTTTCATAACATATGATTCCTTGACATTGTCGGTGTATGCAGGTATTGCAATTCTAACATGCTCTATGATGACGTCCATAACACTAGAGAAAGTATTATGTCGATGCGTCCTTGTTTCTAATTTTTGGTTTTCTGTATTTTCTTTACCTGTTAAGGGGTCGTGTATTATTGAGCATATGATTTAGATGTTCTGTGGTTGGGTGTTGTTCTGGATTACATTGCTGATCTGTAGGTGTTGAGCAGTTTTCTGTACTCTGTGCATTTCTTGTTCTGAAGGTTTTGAGCAGTTTATGCTGCTATTGCATTTTGTTCTTCTGCTTTTGAGCAGTTTTCTGCTGTTGTTGCATTCTGTTCTGCTACTTTTGAGCAAGTGAACTGCTGCTGTTGCATTCTGTTCTGCTGCTTTTGAGCAAGTGAAAAGTTATGAGTTACAGCTGGTGTTCTGATGTGTTATCAGTTTTCATTTGAGCACAGATTTCTGTGCATTTGAGCAATTCTTTGTGCTGAGTTGGTATGAGCAGTTATGTGTGGTTTTGAGCAGATTTGAGGTATGCTTTGAGCTGTTATCTCTGGTGGTATATGTGCTCTTGGCATGGCTTGAGCTGTTATCTTTCTATGCATTTGACATCGCCAATAGATCCGGGACCATCGAAAATCATAAAATACATATATAAGTTGAGGCAGCCGGCGGCGAAACGCCGCCGGCCATGACTGCGCGACCGCGAGCTCGCGGCCAAGAGTGTTTTGGAGAAGATGACCGGCTCAGCCTGTCGCGACCGGTTCAGTCGGTAATCTTTTAAAATAAAATTGGCTCGGGTGCGGGTTTAACCCGCGCCCATGCGACCGAGCTCTGGCTCGGTCTGTTTCAAATTGACCGAGCCAAATTCTAAATGATCAGCCATTCTGCATTCGGTCGAGCCTAAATCGAATTTGACCGAGTCAGTTTCAATTCTGACTGAGCCATTTCAATTCTGACTGAGCTATTTTGACCAAGAAACACATTTAGTGACCCAAAACCAATTTTAATGACTTTTAACATGATTTTAAGCCATAATTTAAATAATTAACATATTGTAACTATATTTTCACCAACAAAATGTGTTCAAAATATCAAAACATTTTATAAATAAGGTTAGAGTGAGGCGGTTTAACTGATATCTAGACCTTAAATAAAAATTTAAAATATAATAAATAAATAAATCATAAATTAATCTTATAAACATCTTTTGGGTTAGAGTGAGGCCGTTTAACCGATCTCTACACCTTAAATAAATTTTTTAAATATAAAATTAATAAATCTCCAAATCTTTTATAAATAAGATTAGAGTGAGGCGGTTTAACCGATCTCTATACCTTAAATAAAATTTAAAATATAATAAAATTAGTAAACATATTAATTCCTCTCATAAACATCTTTTGGGCTAGAGTGATGTGGTTTAACCAATCTTTATGCCTTAATTAAAAGTTTTTT
>MJHO01000520.1:25297-52905 GCA_002076135.1 Xerophyta viscosa | reverse complement strand
GCCACACTGCCTCCTAGTGCTGGACGATCTCTTATTTTCTGATGATATTACTATAGAAATGACCCTCTCTGATCAATTCATTTTTTAGGGTGCCACACTGCCTCGCAGTGCCGGACGAACTCTTAACTTCTAACTAGGTGTGCTTATCCAGTTGAGATTCCCACCCTCCCCGTCCACTTCCACGGTTATGCCAACAGCCTAGCGCTAGGAGTAAACGAGAAACATGAAAATCCACATCCAAAGCAAAAGAGACCCGCATGCACGGGCCACGTAGTCCTCAATTTTGTTAATGCAATAGAATAATAACCATAAGATGGAAAAAGCGCGGATTTTAACTATCAGCCGTGGAAAGACGGGGCTGACTCGTTTTTGAGGACTCCAGAGACGACACGTCCGCAAAAGAGGGTCGTAGGACGGTCGACGCGTAGCCGTTTGATACCTGAATAGCCAGTAACCTTCCTCATCGGAATCGAACTGCTTCTTTCAAAATTTTGTAAAAAAAAAAAGTTATGTTCTTCAAAATCTTAACGAATTAAGTTCTATTTCTTAAAAAAAAGTATAATAAAAATCACTCTATTTATTATTTTTTTTAAAAAAAATATTGAATGTGAAAAAATAATTTCTATTGTATTATATAGCTTCTATATTCAAAAATTTTCACATACTATTTTCAAATAAATACATTGACACCTCAGAAAGTTATAAACCACTAAACACTTTATAACCTCAAAACACATTATGAAGGTATTTTTGTTAAAAAAAAAAAAAATTGAATGCAAAAAATATTGAGTACACCGTCTTTATTTTCATTTAATTATATATATAAAATATATAATATATATATATTATTATCTTATAATTATCAAAAAAATAAAAAATTATTTAGAAGAATAATATAAAATTAAGGGCTGATTTATAATTGTTCCTTTTTTACAAGAAAATTGGCATAAACCTCAATTTCATCCAATCCTTCTCAGTGGCACGGCCTCTCCGGCCTAGCCCATCATTGAATACATAGTAAAGTTCACTGCCTAAAACAATGTCATCAGCGAAGCACATCATCCTCTTTTTCTCCTTTCATGGATCAACTCCAGAACTATCTCAAAACAACAGAAAAAGATAGTACAATTTTTTTTCTTAAAGAAGATAATTAGAATCAACCAGCGTTAGTCTAATAAATTAGCGGAGTGTCTCCCAACAATATCTTGTTGAGAGTGTCTCCTATTTGCTGCTCATTATTGAGTTAAGATTTATAATAAAAATTGAACTAAACGGTTAAGACAAAAAAAAATAAAAGGAAAAAGAAAAGGAAAAAGAAAAAAAAAAGAAAAAAAGAAAAGGAGACAGTTAGTATCTAACATGTACATAAATTAGAATTATGGAACCTGGGTGGATCAAAGCGTATCTGATGCAACATTAGAATTTTGATAGTGGAGGGTCGATCAAAGCATATTACCTGGACCAACCAGCGTTTGTTCGGCGGTCAAAACAAAAAAAAGAAAGAAGATTGTGATGCAAACTTGTATAAACGTTAGAGAGTTATAAAATTATCAATTTTTTATAAATATTTTAAAATAGATATTTTAAAAATTCAATTTTTTGAATTTAGAAATAATGGTGCTTAAGGAGGATGAAATATTATAATTCTAAATTGTATCTAACGCTCATTAGTCACAAACCTACCATTATGTGCTGAATCTAGAACTTAGTCTCTCATCGAAATGAAACGGAACGGAAGGACCAAATGGTTGTGGTCTAGTGATAATCCAGTGCGACTAGACAGGGAAAGGTCTCGAGTTCGAGTCCCCCAACACAATCTTTGGGAGAAGTGTCAATTATCTTAAATTAGCACTATGTTGTCTCGGTCTGGACTGCCACTCAGAAAGGGGTCGGATACCAGAAAAAAAAAAAAAAACGGAACGGAAGGAGTATAAATTTCTACAAGTAAATTGAGATAATTTCTTTTCAAATGAGGATTGATCAGCAGTCGGCCTGCGTTGAATGCGAGTGTCATGCTAGCGTGACAGGATTCACGACAGACTCACCCTGCGACAGGTACTCGTTATCCCAACAACAGTGCCAGGAGTTACAAATACAATACAGAGATAGATAGAGAGTTGATTGGTTAGTATCGTCAACTCTTTCGATCAAACAATTAGCACAGGGGGCTACAGTCTGATTTTGATTGTCTGCAAACGGCGGTCACTATAAGAAATTTGATCATTAATGACAAAAATTCTGCTATTAAATATTATTTAATTTAATCACTATAAATTTCTATAATTAAAATTTATATTATTAATAATTAAATAATAAGTAACTGTTTAATTATCATTTGACTATTTTCTGTAATGGGTGGTCAAGCTCTCTGACCACACAATCACTACTAGATACATCTATGAGGTCACCTGTGGATATAAGCAGCACATGCTCATAAACATCCTTCTCACTAAAGACGGAATGAAAAGTCTCCTGAAGAAAATTAAATGCCGAAAGACAGATAGTGATTTGAAGTTTGAAAACGAGAAATTCGAGCTTGTTGATTAAGCTCGACGATTAACAGCCTCGACTACTCTGGTAGAATACACTCAATAATGGTACACACTCAAATCAGGAGCAAAATCATAAATTTTTCGGAACCACATATACGACCTTTTCATTAACCAATAATACTATTATAGGGTCAGTTGGATACGCTTATTATACGGCTTGAATAATAGATTATAAGATAATATGAATCAAATTATAAACTATATTTGATAAATAGATTATTAGTATAATTAAATTTAGTTTGTAAAGACACCGCATATAATAGGTGCTCACAAGCAATATAAAATTATTTATACGATGATCGTACAAAAATAGACAGGTTCTATACAGACATATTTAAATATATACTATAAACAAATTTTTACAAGTTTCACATCAAAACTCAGATGCCGCATTAAGAGTGCGGGAGACATCGTGGAAAGCTATCCTACCGACCAGCTTTTTTAGAATTTCAACTTTGAACAAACTTGTTTTATACTATATATTATCAGGAAACTTAAAAGCGGCACAAAACTTGATCTGGAGTCCTATGATTTTAAAAACCTTGTTGTGCAGCCACACAATATTCAATATCTGCGTTCGTATGCGGTGACGCTGCCTAGCCCGCATACGTGGACCCATGTTAATTACACGTGAGGAAACATTCGCAAATCCAATTAAAAAAGTTGGCGAGCTGGAGATATTGTTGATAAGCAAAGAGCTGAGAAGCTGGTTACTCAACGTTGTACGTGCCATGATAGGCCACAGCGGCTGCTCTTTTTCGATGTTGGAATTTGGGAAGAAGATGAAGCATGTATCGGTTATTCTCCTTTTTTGTATTAAAAAAAAAAAGAAGCAAGTGTCGGTTCCCTACGGACTGCGACCTGCAGCAAAATCCACAAAGCATGCATCTTGAAGCTGCTACTTTTGACTTTGATCTGACGATGAATAATTAAGCTGCTATTTATGGTGTTTAACCAAGAAAATGATAACCCACAAATTATTTATTACCTGACTGATGATTATTGCACGGATGTTATTAATCAATATAAAATAATAATAATTAAAATTTAAAAATTTTGTATTTTTATTATTAAATTTAATAATAATTTATTAAAATTTATATTTTATTTATCATATATTATTAAAACAGGACAATTATTACTTGTTATATATAAAATAACAAAATTATTTAAAAATAACATAAAATGATTATGATATTTAGTTATATATATAATTTATTTTAGAATATAGATAATTTTTATTACAGTGAATCTTTTTATAAAATTTGTATTATTACTTTTATATTAATAGTTACGCATGTGTGTAGATTATTTTTTTATAAACTAATTGTTATTTAATAAAATATTATTATTATTATTTTTAATTTTATTTAGCCTTTTTATATTTTTTAAATTAATTATGTGATTTTTAAACTCTTAGCAAATAATAAAGAAACCATTTTTAAAAAAAAAAAAAAAAGAAATACTAATGACACACCGAAAGTCATTAAGATACCACATGGTGTAATTATTTGACCACACATTTTTATATTTTTAAATACTTATTTTTTTATTTTATATATATATATATATAAATATAAAATAAACGGTTTTGAATCTGTTTTGTCACGTCAGAGCCACAGATGATACAGCATATATATATAAATGATAATATTCGAAAGATTAAGTTTTTTTCTTAAAATATATTAATTTTATATAAATTAATATTTATATTTTAAATATATTATATCATCACATGCTATTGAGTAAATAAATTACAAAAACCATATCCGAACAGCTTACGATTTTGATCACCTCTTTATATATACCATAAATATATATTATACTATATATATATATATATATATAATATAATATATATATATATATACTAATATATATACTATATATATATATGATTGATATAACTATATATAGATTATTGAGAATATTTTTTCATATACATATAATATTCAAAAAAATTTAGTTTTTTTAAATACATTAATTTTATAAAAATTAATATTTATTTTATTAAAATATTATATTATATTCATCATATGTTATTAGAGCAAAAATAAATATCAATAACATACCGAAAGTTACGACTTTAATCACCCATTTATATATATTGTATTTATAATTAGATTATTTAGAATTTGATAATGACCTTTCAAATCTTTGAAATTATTATAATTTATATTTAATATAAGCGAAAATAAATTATTATAAATTATACTTTTTTTATATTTAATAAATTATCAACAATATGTTAAAAATGTATTGAATCAAAATTGTTATTAACAATGTGATTAATTATATATTTATTATATTTAAATGTGAAATATGTTAAAATGTGAGATAATAGATATGTCATGTGACATATTGTGAGTCATAAGAGGTGATACATGGCACTCAATTATTTTGATATCGAATTTTTTATATATATATATATATATTCTAATCTGTTACGATTAGAATCCATTTCCATTTCTATTTCATTGGAATTTAATAGTTACGATTTTTAGCCCGCATACGTGGACCCATGTTAATTACACGTGAGGAAACATTCGCAAATCCAATTTAAAAAGTTGGCGAGCTGGAGATATTGTTGATAAGCAAAGAGCTGAGAAGCTGGTTACTCAACGTTGTACGTGCCATGATAGGCCACAGCGGCTGCTCTTTTTCGATGTTGGAATTTGGGAAGAAGATGAAGCATGTATCGGTTATTCTCCTTTTTTGTATTAAAAAAAAAAGAAGCAAGTGTCGGTTCCCTACGGACTGCGACCTGCAGCAAAATCCACAAAGCATGCATCTTGAAGCTGCTATTTTTGACTTTGATCTACCCTGAATAAGCTGCTATTTATGGTGTTTAACCAAGAAAATGATAACCCAAAATTATTGTATTACCTGATTGATGATATTGTGTTTGTATTTAATCTGTTACAATTACGATCCATTTCCATTTCATTTTTGAATTTTGTAGTAATGAGTTATTTTTATTTTTTGATAATAAGTTTTTTTAATTTTAAAAATATGAATTTTATTCTCATTTTTTTGTTATATACTAAGAGTATCACTCATTACTGTTTCAATTTCAGTACATTTTAATTCCACTTCTTATTAATATTCCAATTTTAAACCAAACATTAGATAATTTAATTGGCCTATGTGTTAGAAGACTAATCCCACGTCTAAGATTTGGCACTCTTACTATTATTAAAAACTAGTTTTATGTTAAATATCTTATTTATATAGTGTCAGAGCTACTTTTATTTATTTATTTTGTCCATTTTATTAAAATAATGTCTCTATCTGTAGACTTATTCCTTGGATTAGACTACAGATAGCTCAGGTTTTTTTTAAAACATCGAACTACACTTGCATGTCCTTCAACATATTTATGTCCATTAGAAGATTCACACTGGTCTAAATATGATGTCATTATTTACATATGCCACATAGATTGGGCTCATTTCGCACCCGTCCTGCCTCAGGTGTCATCTGATTTCTGCGCTCAACCTGATTTTTAAAAAGAGCTAGATCTTGAGTTATAGAATGAAAATCGAACTAAAGTATTATTATTTGAAAAAAAACATACATTAGCTTACTTTTCATTCAAACTAATCATAATATATCATTAAAAAGACAAATTATTTACTTTAAACACAAGAAGGTTATTAGTTTTTAAAAGTAACATGTAAATATACAAAATTCTATATTATTAATAATAATATTCTCTCAATATTAAAACTAGTGCTTCAGTTTTATATATATATATATATATATATATATATTATGTATGTGTGTGTGTATATATATATTTCATCTCTTTTTAGGTTATATATATAATATTTTGATATGATTTATAATTTTTATATTTTAAAAAATTTTAAAACTCTTTCTTTCAAACTAAATGTTTGAAAAGTTCAAATATTAGATAAATTAATTAATAAATCGGACAGTCTGTCGGACTGCTATAAGGTTATTGTTAAGCCCAAAACAGAGCCTACATAAAATCAGGCTTGCTCTAGTTCTAAATGTTTGGGCTGGGATCAGTTTAGACCGGCTTGTTGGCTTCGTAGGCCTATGGACAGTATAAAGCAATGGAGGCGCCATCAGTTTCTTCTAAGCTTCCAAAAAATTACAAAATAAAAAACCGTTAACCATATCATGCAGGAGAGGAGACGGTCTCTGCATGTTCTACGTTAGTTTGTTTCCTCTGCGGGTTTTGCTATACACCCTAAAAAAATTATACAAGAAATCACATATACTAACGTGGCACAATCAAGACCACACATCACGATAGATATATCTGTAATTCTGATATTTTTTACAGATCACGAGAAAATTATGTGGATCAAGAGACAAATGTGTGATAAAAATTGATTGTGTACGATTTGTTAGATAGTTTGTTGGGGAGTAGTTTTTCCTCTGCGTTATGCTAATTCACCAACATGAGGGAGACGGAATGGACCACGCAGATTCATTGCTCGTTATGCATCCAACTTTCGAGTGCTATTGTAATATTGTTGTTGCACCAAGCAGCTACCAATCTCTCTCTCACTCTCTCTCTCTTAATCACCAACATCCACCGGTGTCTCTGTTCTCTGGACTTCTTTCTTCATGAACGTTTATATATACATTTATATATACACACATTAGGGGACAACGCGCCGGCAATAGATGAATCAAAACTAATTAAAATTTATGATTTTATAAATTATGATTTGTAAGTAATTTTAACTATATCAATTATACTGATTTTTTCATATTATATATTTTATAAAAAGAATAAAAAAATATATATATCTTTAAAAAAATCTAATCCTAGATAGGTCCGTATTATCTTAGCCTCACTCTAGATTTCTTTTATTTTAATTAAAAATATATTTCTAAAATAACTTTTTGCTTATTATCGAAATAAAATTGGATTTGCCAGTCAAACTGTTGACCTGGTGAGCGTGCCATGCTGACAATAAAACTTAAAAAAAAAAAAAAAATGGGGCTGCCACTTGTTGAAACTTTTTTATAAAAAAAAAAAGTTGAGCTAAAGAGTTGTAGAGCAAAATAAAAAATAGCAAAATTTGCTTATAATTTTACTTTAAAATTCTGAATAATATAAAAATAGATTGGCATAAGATAAAAAAATTATCATTTAGGGACCGTTCTAACTACTATGGCAACCATTCGACACGTTTAGTGATACTTAAACTATACAAATATATGGAAGCTTCAAAAATATGTATCTGATTTTAAAACATAGAATACTTTGAGCCGAGCTTCTAGACTTTCCGGTATGTGATAAGTATCCATGAGGGTGATGTTTCTCGCCACGTCATCCGAACATAGCTTGGTAAATATTCAAATACATCAATCAACATTATTGGTACTTAAAAATCATAACAATCTAAACTATGAGGCCACTTCTCACTTTAAAAACTTTTTATAAAAATGTAGCTCAAATAATATTTTTCACAAATTTTTAGAAATACCACATATCTAGATATGTACCTTTTATCATCATAAATGCTCAAATAAAATTTAAAACTATTTAAACCCCGTCACACCTGCATTAGATTTTACAAATCAGAAATAAAATGGCCCCAAAACTGGTAGAAGTACTCAAAATCTCACAGATTCATTGTGCGGATCTCAGTTACATACTTACATTTAGAAAAAGAATGTATCAAAACGTTTATCCATTTCGTAAACACTTATGGGATGGGTTAATATAAACAAACATTTGAAGAGAAAGAAGGGAAAAAAATTACCAACCATAAGTAACTAAAAACTATAAATAAAACCTCCAGCCATCTCCAAATATTATTTACTGAATATATGCAACATGAAGCGAGTCATAAATGTTAAATATCTATTGCTTTCGCCGACAAATATTATTTGCTCCAAATTAGGTTAATAAGTCGGTAAAATTTTATATAATATCTCGTGATTCGTATAAAACCGGATAATTCAATCGGAGTCGTCGGATAGTAGGAAGCAGGCGAGCCGCGCCCTCACTTGACCAATTCGACCCACATCAAGCAAATAGAATCAAAGGAGGTGGAATCATCAATGACAAGTTAAACGAAGAGAAAAACAACAATGCTCAATCAAAATGATCGAGATTCGAGAGTGCAGGTGGAAGTTCATGATTCTGGAGGGAATTCTGTCATTTTTATCTATTAAACATGGCGTACGAAAAGTGAATTCTGCCTCTTGCAGCTGGACTCACTGGTCTGCATCCTGCAAAAGTGAATTCGGCGGAATGCTAGACGGTTCGGTTTCTTTTGTGCTTGATGGTGTGGTTCGCAAGTCGGCTCATCAACTATTGAAATATGACTTTGATTTCAGCTAGTTGGTTCTCCATTACCGCCAGTGGACAATCCAAAGAACATAAATAGCCAATAATGCTCTATTTAATATATATATAATCACTCTCATAATACTTTCTTAATGATACCTCGTAGCCACAACCCTTTGGTTTTTTTGCCATTAGCCTTCCGACTCTTGGTCTTCTGTATTTTGGTATTCTGACCTTTGATCATTCATCGACTACAGTTACGTCCGATTTCGGTCTTGTTATGAGTATATCTCAGTCTCATCAAAGTCTTACCTCGGCTCGGATATGCTTTTATCTCGCCCTTGGTTGAGCCTCGCCTCGACTTTAATTATGGTTTTACTTAGGGCTCTGCTAGGTCGCATACCTCGATCTTAACCCTGCCGCACCTTGGTAGCGTGAACACCTACCTCGGTGTTGGTCGAAAATTCTCCCGATTAGCATATATTTGCTAATCCACTACACATGATGCAAACACGCGTACTACCATATAGTGTTGTGTCTATAAATCACTAATTCCATGGTTGTCCTTTTCGGCTGGTTTTGGTTGATGTCAGTGCCTAGCTAACACCTTGTAGGTAAAAGGCTGGGAGCTAGAGACTGAGCCCTTGCATGCTTTAAACTTGGATCTAAGGCATGATCCCCCAGTACACTTGAGACCTAGGTGCTAACGCGTGACTACTTGGTACTCTTGACCTTGGGAGTTGAGCCTTGATTCTTGGAGGTCAAGCCTTATGCCTTTGCATATTTGAGCCTTAAAGGTTAAGGCTTGAGTCTTGGTGGCTAAGGCAAGCCTTTGGTTGCTAGAGATGATGGGAGTGGCATCAAGGCTTACAGGCTTCGAGACCTAGAGCTGATGGGATCCGGATCACTAAACGATTCGAGAGGCAGAGAGGCTCTTGACGGCTTGAATGACGTGTCATCAACTTTAGTTGTGCTCGAGTCATGATGCTGGTCTTCAATGGGAGCGGGTCCTTAGACGGCCCAACCCAAATACTAATGTGTTGTCCACATAGAATGTCGTGTGTCATTTGCTAATGAGTTGTCAGACACGTCATATAGTTTATTTTTTGGTATCAAATGGACCTCAATCACGTGTGACCTAGGTCCGAAGGTGTGCCCTCATTCCCCAGGTCTATGCCTTTCCGTGCGTGTGCAGGGTGAGACTCTGGTTAATCGACAGTTCGAACGAAGCTAGATCACTTCATACGAGGTCCCCAATTCTTAGTTGAGCTGGGTTCGAGGCTCCGATCTCTTTTATTTATTTGCAGGAGCGAAGTGTTTGGAGTGTGACCCTTTTAGCTTTATTTCCCCGCAAAGAAATTTTCTTCATCGTGGCGAGTACATGCAAAGATTACGGGAATTGGATCAGCAGGTAGGACGGTGTTCTACGACTGAAAGTGGTCATGTCCTTCGAAGACTGTAACAATGAGAATACATGGAATACGATGGCAACGTGATCGCGCGTGTCGTACGCGAAGAAGACAGAATTTTTTACGTGGAAAAGACCCCTAATAGATCGAGGGCAAAAAACCACGGGTCGTACGCGACCACCGGAAAAACTTTGTATTATGTGTAGAAAGATGTATGTATTACAAGTGTGCTTTCACTCGCTTTCTTTTTCTTTCGCTCTCGTGACCAAAGAGATGATGTCTTCCGGACGGAGAAGAGCTCCTGCTACTTCTGGATCTTCTTGAAGAAGGAGAAGAGCTCCTTCCCCCTCCTCTTCCGATTTCTCCATTTCTGGCCCTCTTCCTGGCGTCCAGCCCCATTTTAAGAAGGGGAAGAGCCCTTTTATAGACCTCTTCCATTGGCATATTGCTGCTGCTTCTTGCCCCTTGATTCATAGGTCATGATGGCCTAGAGGTAGCCCACCACTTACTTATAATTTCATTGGTTCAGTACACTGTCGTCACATGCCACCGAGATGTCTCCACCGCCTCAAAGCACCGCCTTAGAGCTGTTGTGGTGGCCAGCTAAGCGGTTCTAGGAAGTTCTGGTGGTTAGACTTCAGCCAGGACAGCTCCTGCTTGGTCTGTTTCGCTCAGCTCTGCTTGGTCTGTTTGGCTCAGCTCTGCTTGGATGACCTCGGGTCGGCCTGGTTAGCTCAATTATGGTCTTCTGCTTGCTTGGGCAGCTCTTCAGCTTATTATCTCAGCACTTCGGCACCTCGGTCAGCTGTTCGGCTCGGCTAGAACACCTCGTCACCTCAGCTCGGCAGCAACACCCTCGGATCTTCAGCTCCTCGGGTCAGCTTATCAGCTCGGCACCTCGGCCAGCTCTTCAGCTCAGTTCTTCAGCACCTCGGCTAGCTCTCCAGCTCGGCTCTCTCTCTTCAGCTCGGCTCTTCAGCACTTCAGCACCTCGCCTAGCTTATGAGATCAGCACCTCGGCACTTCTGCACCTCGGCGAGCTTATTAGATCAGCACCTCGGCACTTCTGCACCTCGGCCAGCTTATCAGATCAGCACCTCGGAACTCTACACCTCGGCTAGCTTATCAGCTCAGCTCCTCGGCACTTCTGCACCGCGGCCAGCTTAGCAGATCAGCACCTCGGCATCTCAGATCGGCCAATAATTCTCAGCTCGGCCAATACCTCGGTACCTCAGCTCGACCCATACTGATACGATCCTGAGCCAAGACCATTCGTTTATCAACCCAGCGAGATGTCGAAAGTTCCAGCCGAGGTGACAAGAGAAGAGATCGGCTCGCACAGGATATCGGGTGTCGGAAAGCTGACGAACGCTTCACAATTTTTAGTCCCGAGCGGACCAATTACTAGATTCCGAGCCGACAAAGCCGGGTGACACTTCACGGGCTAATTAAAGTATCTGGGCGAGACAAGCGAGCACTAGTTACTGAGCCTTGCATCTTAATAACCATTCGAGTTCTTTTGAACCTGGGCAGGCCGAGTGGGCATGCCGAGATAGTCTTTTCCGAGGTCGTCTTTACCGAGTTAGTCGTTATAGCCGAGGTCTTCTTTATTGCCGAGGTCGTTTTGCCGAGACCAATGCAGAGTTCGTCTTGCCGAGGTAATCTTCTGAGTATGATATAACGACATGCGAGGTTTGAAGCGCCAGAGACATTGAGAAGACGAAGCGCCAGAGACGGATTTCTGAGCACTTTAATTATTTAGAGACTAGTGCTAATTAAAGCAGAATTTACTGTTTTAAATACTTGTTTTAATTACCGAGATGTCTAGATACAATGTATTTGGAATTTAGCTCATTTGTAATCCTTCTGTATAAATACCCGCATCAAGGATGAATGAAAGATCTTTTGGCAGATTCAAAATGTGAGTATAGAGAAAACTCGTTTGTTCTCTTTTTTAGAACTTAGGACTTAATCGGTTTGTCCGTGGCGTCCACCACCGAACTTTATCAGTCGATCTCCCGGTTAAATCGATTGTTGGCGTTCAAAGGCATATACCAAGGTTCTTACTCTCTATAGGTAACGGGTCGAGGTGCCTGCATATTCCAAGGTTTCTTTGCCTCTTTCATAGGCAACGGGTCGCGGAGCCACCCCACGGGAAGTTATCCAGTTATATTTATTTTTTATCTTATTTTCTTATCTACCGGAATGTACCTAGATAGATCTGAGTTAGTTCGGCTAAATCGTTTATTTTCGCACGTGATCGTATCATTTGGTATCAGAGCTCCAGTTTCTAAGGTCAGGTGTGTTATTTCGTTTTGAAAAGTTTGCATTTCAGTTTCGGCAAAGTTTAAAAAAAAAAAAAAAAAAAAAAGAGAGCACGAAAGCAAAAGTTAGAAAAAAAAAAAAAAAAAAGTGACAGTTGGAAAATTTGTTTGGGTTTGCATTTTAAAAGATCTTGTTGTTGAATTTTGGATTTTGTTGGAATCTGAAAATCCGAAACGAAAGGAGAAAAAAAAAAAAAAAAAAAAAATGTTTTGAACATTAGTTTTGTTTTTTGATCTCACAAAAGAAATACACAGATTGGTTTGTGATTTCTTGGTTGATTGTTATTCGGAAACTCACTTGTTCCCTAGTCTCGATAGAACCTACCGAGAATATTCTCAAGAGTGGTAAAAGGCAGTGTGGTGAGCACATTTGAGGGGTAAAAGCCGTTGAGTAGCACCACGAGTGTCGGAGTGAAATCCACGTGAGGGAGTGAGCGGAGGTAAATTATTTATTCTAACCATTTTCTTTTGCAGGATCATGTCGCAAAATTTTGGAGGACTCCAACAGATGGGAAGAAGCTGATCCCAAACTCCTGATGGAATAATGATGGGAGAATGAGACGGTTGATGATACCGATTCAAGAAGCGATTTGATACGATTGGAGAAGTCGGCCGAGATCACCTGTCGTAGCCAACCAGTTCGGTAGACGAGAAGAAAATCAACAAAGGTTTCCCCGAGATGAGGATTCTTGAAGTCTTCAGTAAGATTTTTGGAAGAGGAGGAAAACTACCGGAGGTGATCATACCGAGTTTGATCACTACGAGGTGATCGCAACCGAGATCGGGGACACAGACACCGAGATAACGAGATCGGAAGACAACAATCTCGGTTATATCAAATTAAACAATCCCAGCATTTTCAGGAAAGAACGATCCGAGGCATATCTGGAGTGGGAAAAAGAAGATCGAGTTAGTATTTGATTCCACCGATATTCGGAGCTCAAAATGTAAAACTCGCTGACCATTGAGTTTACTGACTATGCTATAGTGTGGGTGGGTCGTACATCAATAGGAGTGAGAGCGGAGCTCGTCAATTGAGACTGGGCTTGAAGATGAAAGAAGTAATGAGAAAGCGTTTCGTGCCGAGTTCATTCTACCGAGGTCTATATCAGAAGTTGACAGGACATCAAGCAAGGCAGCCGAAGTTGTTGGAAGACTTTACAAGGAGATTGGGAGATCACTATGATCCGGGCTAATATTGAAAAGATCGTGAGTCTACAATGGCGAGATTTTTGAGTGGACTTAACAGAGACATTGCCAACGTGGTGAACTTCAACAATTACCATCGAGCCTGGAAGACATTTGTGCATGTCGCTATCAAAGTGGAGCATCAGCTCAAGAGGAAGGGTTAACGGCCGAGACCCGAGTGGTCCGAGTTCGGAACTCCTGGAGTCGAACTACCGAAGAGGGAAGAGAAACCACAAGCGAGCAACTCAAGACTTCGGTTCCCGAGTCAGTAAAAGGTTAGCACATCACCCCCGAGACTAAGACCGAGATATCCAAGTGTTTTAATGTCTGGGAGAGGACACATTGCCAATCAATGTCCGAACCAAAGGGTTATGATACTGCTTGAGATGGCAAATTCGAGGACTGATGAGGAGGATGAGACTACATCTACTACCGCCGCATAGAGAAGATGAGGTTGAAGAATATCCCGCCTCAGGAGAAACTACTTAGTGACCCGCCGAGCTCTCAATATTCAACACACTGGATTTGGGGGACCCCACCGAAGGGTCAACGGGAGAATATATTTCCATACGCGAGCCATATTTACAAAATAGTGGTTGTAACATGATTAATTGTTGGTGGAGTTGCCACCAATGTAGCTTAGTACTTTGTTGGTTGAGAAACTGGGTTGCCGACAAGCAAACATCCCCGACCTACAAACTACAGTGGGCTGACTGATAGTGGTTTGAGTTCTAAGGGTTAACCGAAACAAGTTCGAATTCCGTTCCGCATCGGGAAAATATGAAGGATTGAAGTGACATGGATGTAGTGCCGATGCAGCTGGTCACATACTGTTAGGCCGAACCCTGTGCAACGCCGACGTCGTCACATGATGGCATATACCAACCGATATTCCTTTTACTTTCAAGAACGGAACGTCATTCTAGTACCTTTGACACCAAAGGAGATTCATGAAGATCAGATGAGAATTTCAACAACAAGAGAGAGAGAAGAGGAAAAGGTGAGTTAGCGAGTGGAAAAAAGAGAGAGCATGAGAAGAGTGTGAGAGAAAATAGAAAGCTGAGGTTAAAAATAGAGAGAAAGAAAAATTTTATGTGGAGAAGGATCAGTAAAAAGGCTATGAGTGCCAAACAAGTGATGATCCTATTTGGTATTCAAGGAAACATTGCCTTAACACTACAATTTAGACTTCGTTGCCAGTTCTGTTTTTATTTTTTTTATTTTTTTAATATATATTTTTTTTTATTTACAGGAGTTCGGTGATGTACTACCGAGTAGAATTCCCCGAGGTTCCCCCGATACGCGGCATGAACATCAGATCGACCTCGTACCTGGAGCTGTATTCGAAATCGTTCCTGCATCCGAAGTAACCTGAAGGAGAAACAAGGAACTGCAGAAGCAAGTTGTTGAACTAATGGACAAAGGGGCTATGTTTCGAGAAAGTATGAGTCCGTGCGGCAGTCCCGGTAATCTTGGTACCAAAGAAGGATGGAACTTGGCGTATGTGTGTGGACTGCCGAGCTGTTCAACAATCACGGTAAAATACCACATCCCATACCTCGCTTAGATGATATGCTTAGATGAACTGTATGGAGCATGCTTATTTTCTAAATAGATCTGAAAAGTGGCTATTCATCAAATTTTTAACGCTGAAAGAGGGTGAATGAGTGGACAAACAGCCTTTAACTAACATGGTTTATATGAATGGTTAGTTATGCCTTTCGTTTGACTAATGCACCTTAGCACGTTTATGAGATTGATTGAACATGTACTGCCGAGCTTTCATAGTAAATTTGTTGTTTGTTTACTTTTTTGACGACATTTCTTGTATACAGCAAAACTTTGTCTGATCATGATAGAACACCTTAGGGAGTGTTGCTGATTTGTACTTCGGGATGAAAAATTGTATGCTAACCCCGAGCAAAGTGCACTTTTTGCACCGATAAGCTCGTTTTTTCTTGGTTTTGTGTTAAGTCCCGAGGTATTACAAAGTCGATGAGGAAAAATCCGGAGCTATTTCCAAGAATTGGCCGACACCGAAGTTCCGTTACCGAGGTCCGAAGCTTTCATGGACTTGCTAGCTTCTTACCGGACGTTTTGTTAAGACTTCGCAGTTATTGCCGCTCCTTTGGACCGCGGTTATCAAAAAAGGAACATGGAGTTTTAAATGGGGAGACGCGCAAGGAGAAAGCTTTTCAATATCTTTAAGGGAAGTTTAACTCAAGCCCCTGGTTTCTTGTTTTACCTGATTTCTCTAAATCATTTGAAATTGAATCGATGCATCTGGTGTAGGTATCGGCGCTGTGCTGGATGCCAAGAAGGAAAACTGTTGCATATTTCAGCGAGAAGTTAAATGGGGCAACACTAAACTACCCGACGTACGACAAAGAGTTATACGCCCTAGTCCGAGCACTGTGAGGACTTGGCGCACTACCTCCTTAACCAGAGAGTTTGTGATTCACACCGACCATGAGTCGTTGGAAGCATATCCGAGGTCAGCACAAATTGAACAAGGAGGACATTGCACGATGGATGAGTTCATTGAAGCATTTCCGTATGTCATCAATCAAGAAAGGTAAGGAAAACATAGTGGCTGTGCGCTTTGCGGAGGTATGCTTTAATTATCTCTTCTCGATGCAAAATTACTGGGTTTTGAGCTTGTAAAAGACTGTATTGAATCGTTTCTGACTTTGCTGAGAATTTTAAAACTTGTTTGAAAATACTGCGAGTAGATTTAAAGTATTACGACATAGAAGGGTTTCTTAAAGGAGAGAAAAAATTGTGTATTTCCAACTGTTCTTTATTCGAGAGCTTGTTAGTTAGGGAATCACATAGTGGAGGGTTAATGGGACATTTCGGTAGTTAAGACATTGGCTATGCTGCAAGAAAACATTTCTATTGGCCACATATGAAACGGGATGTTGAGCGAATATGTAGTAGATGGTGACCTGTAGACAAGCAAATCTCGTCTGCAACCCAATGGGTCTATTATATGCCCTTACCTATACCTCAGACACCCTGGACTGAACATTCTCTATGGAACTTTGTATTAGGTTTGCCGAGATCTAAATTGGCACCCCCCCCCCTAAGATTCTATTTTTGTGGTTGTGGATCGATTTTTCTAAAATTGCACATTTATTCCTTTAGTAAAAACTGAATGATGCATCGCATATTGCTGATTTGTTTTTTAAAAGGATTGTTAGATTTGCATGGTATGCCTGAACAATTGTTTCTGATTCGAGGATGCTAAATTTTGAGTTATTTTCTTTTTTTTTTTATGGAAAACCTTGATGGTGCAAGTTAGGAACAAAATTACTTTTTCTCTACTACCGTGTCTCCACAAATCGACGGTCAACTGAAGTTGTAAACAGGTCTTTATCAAACTTTACTGCGTTGCTGTAATTAAAAGTAATCTTCGAAGTTGGGAAAATGTTACCACATTTGAATTTGCATATAATCGAAGTGTTCAATTCTGCGTACTAAATTTTCGCCATTTTGAAATTGTATTATGGGTTCAATCCTTTAACCTCTTTGGATCTACCCCTCTGCCGATGTCTGAGCATGTTCAATTTGGAATGGAAAAGAAAAGCGGCGGGTAGTTAAACGTTCATTGAGAAGGCGAGGAGCAACATTGAAAAGGCGAACCGAGCAGTATGAAAGAAGAGCAACCAAGGGCCGTCGAAAATTGAGATTTGAGCCTGGAGATTGGTATGGCTGCATTTCGGAAGGAGAGGTTCCCTGCACAAAGAAAATCAAAACTGCTACCACGGGGAGATGGTCCATTTCAAATTCTGGAGAGAGTTAACGACAATGCATATAAATTGGATCTACCGGGTGAGTACAACGTCAGTGCTACCTTTAACATTACTGATTTATCTCCTTTTGATGTAGGTGCAGATTTGAGGACAAATCCTTTTGAAGAGGAAGGGAATGATACGATCCTGAGCCAAGACCATTCGTTTATCAACCCAGCCGAGATGTCGAAAGTTCCAGCCGAGGTGACAAGAGAAGAGATCGGCTCGCACAGGATATCGGGTGTCGGAAAGCTGACGAACGCTTCACAATTTTTAGTCCCGAGCGGACCAATTACTAGATCCCGAGCTCGACAAGCCGAGGTGACACTTCACGGGCTAATTAAAAGTATCTGGGCCGAGACAAGCGAAGCACTAGTTACTGAGCCTTGCATCTTAATAACCATTCGAGTCTTTGAACCTGGGCATGGCCGAGTGGGCATGCCGAGATAGTCTTTTCCGAGGTCGTCTTTACCGAGTTAGTCGTTATAGCCGAGGTCTTCTTTATTGCCGAGGTCGTTTTGCCGAGACCAATGCAGAGTTCGTCTTGCCGAGGTAATCTTTCTGAGTATGATATAACGACATGGGAAGGTGAAGCGCCAGAGACATGAGAAGACGAAGCGCCAGAGACGGATTTGACACTTTTACTTATTAGAGGACTAGTGCTAATTAAAGCAGAATTTACTGTTTTAAATACTTGTTTTAATTACCGAGATGTCTAGATACAATGTATTTGGAATTTAGCTCATTGTAATCTCTGTATAAATACCCGCATCAAGGATGAATGAAAGATCTTTTGGCAGATCAAATTTGTGAGTTAGAGAAACTCGATTGGTTTCTTTTTTAGAACTTAGGATTATCGGTTTGTTCGTTTGGCGTCCACCACCGGAACTTATAGTCGATCTCCCGTAAATCGATTTGTGGCGTTCAAAGGCATATACCAAGGTTCTTACCTCTCTATAGGTAACGGGTCGAGGTGCCTGGCATATTCCAAGGTTCTTGCCTCTTTATAGGCAACGGGTCGCGGAGCCAACCCCACGGGAAGTTATCCAAGTTATATTTATTTTATCTTATTTTCTTATCTACCTGAATGTACCTAGATAGATCTGAGTAGCTTCGGCTAAAGTCGTTATTTCCGCACCGTGATCGTATCACATACTTCTCAGCTCGGCCGATATACCTCGGTACCTCAGCTCGGCCAATGCTTCTCAGCTCTGTCAGAACACCTTGATACCTCAGCTCGGCCAATACTTCTCAGCTCGGCCGATATACCTCGGTACCTCAGCTCGGCCAATACTTCTCAGCTCGGCCGATATACCTCGGTACCTCAGCTCGGCCAATGCTTCTCAGCTCGGCCAGAGTATCTCGGCACCTCAGCTCGGCCAATGCTTCTCAGCTCGGGCTAGAGCATCTCGGTACCTCAGCTCGGCCAATACTTCTCAGCTCGGCCAGCACACCTCGGCGTCGTGGCAGTCTAATTTTACGCGTTATCACAACGGATCCGTGGATAGTTTCCCCAATATTTTTTCGTCCACCTCCCTTTGTTTTTACTGCAGGTAAGGTATATGACTAACTCTTATTTGTTGAGTACCATATAATATTTAAGATTTGTGCACTACTATAAATATTTGTTAACGCCATACGCCCTAGTGCTAGACACTCTGTACACCCTCTTACACATACAATATCCTCTGCGACTGCCCATGAATATAGGCATCTTAGCCGGATCACATAAATCTATGATTTCTCTAAGATACCCATGCCATCCACATCCTCTCTACCTAGTCACACAGTATGAGTCTAATCATCGGTATTAACCCATTATTATCTACATTATGTTGCTTTTAATTTAAGCCCGCGGACCTAACTCATACATCTAAGTAAACCAAAACAATCTACAATCGCTAATGCATTGCGGTGATCAAAATTAATTCCATAAAGAACAGAGCCCATCTAAAAGAAAAAAAAAAAGAAAAGAAGCAAATAATACTTACATTGGCAATTTGATCTAATTCCAATGACAAAGAAAACGAGATTAAAACATTAAAACCAAAATATACATAAAACACTAATCAAAACAACGCACTGATTTCAACAATCGCATGCTACGCCGTTCCTATTCAACAATGAGAAAAGGAATGACACCCCGAAACAAGAACTACCTCATTAATATGGCGAAAAACAGAGAAAAACAAACATCGGATAGAAGGAACCTTGCGGATCATACCTTGTGAAAAAAGACATGAAATTATAATCAAAACCATCATCAGATTCAACAAGCGCACACATACATCTAAGTAAACCAAAACAATCTACAATCGCAAATGCATTGTGGTGATCAAAATTAATTCCATAAAGAACAGAGCCCATCTAAAAAAAAAGAAGCAGATAATACTTCATTGGCAATTTGATCTATCTCCAATGACAAAGAAAACGAGATTAAAACTTAAAAACCAAAATATACATAAAACACTAATCAAAACAACGCACTGCTTTCAATAATCGCATGCTACGCCGTTCCTATTCAACAATGAGAGAAGAAATGACACCGGAAAACAAGAACTACCTCATTAATATGGCAAAAAACAGAGAAAAACAAACATCGGATAGAAGGAACCTTGCGGATCATACCTTGTGAAAAAAATACATGAAATTATAATCAAAATTACAAATAGCAACAAGCAAAAGCTTTTGACCAAAAAAAACAAGCAAGAATCATAAATATGGCTAAAATCGGACAAAGAAAAATCGAAGGAACTCGGGGTGGGGTGGGGGGGGTGGATTGAGTGGATCATACCTTGTGAAACTAAATCTGATTCAACGTGAGAGGTGCTGATCATCTCGCTGGCTGGCTTAGGGTTAGAGCGGCAGCTTTAAGCCTGGTGGTGGCGAGCTATAAAAGGAGAACAAGAGCAAGCAATAACTCGTTTTAAATTCCTTCCCCTTTCGCTACTTTGCGACCCGTTGAAATATCAATGGCGAAAGTACCCCTGGTATTACTTCCGTGTACCAGTAATTTGCGGTTTTTTTGTTAAAATTATTTTATAAAAAATACTTTTAATTTCAAAATGTAAAAAATAAGAAAATTTAAATAATAGAGTTATTATTTATAATAAAAAATTCGGAAAAGTAGTTAATATATAAGTCCTTTTTTTTTAATGGGCAAATTCCATATCAGCCCCCCTTTTTTGTTTTCGACCAAATCGGTCCTTAAAAATACGTTTTCAGGGACTAATTCAGTCGACCTCCGAAAAGATGGGGCTGATTTGCAATTTGCCATTTTTTTAATTGCCCCATTTGAAATCATTTCAGATAACTACATAAGCACCTGCTTTTAAAAATTTTTACAAATTAATTCCTAATTTTAAACTCATTATAAGTTAATTATTATCTCAAAATGGTGTGTATGTGTGTGTGTGTGTATATATAGTTTATATCATTTATTTATACATATTTTCTAGACAGCACTGTTAACTATACCTCTTTTTTGAGATTATTAACTTTACAAATAATATATGACAACAATCACAATTTAGTACAATCCCGCCTATATAAGATCTAGGATGATAGGATGATAAGATATACGGAACTATGTCCTGATGGTAATATTAACTATACAATTATACACATCATTCTAATAAATTGTAATCTTATAACTCTTTAAGTTCTTCTAGTTAAATTAAAAATGTATACTAAATTTTTTTTTTTTTTGGGACATTCTCCAAATTTTCACATTAATTCAACAACTGATGTATATTGCAAGTGACTTTTATATAAATTCACGTCACTAAATTTGTCTAGCGCATGTGTTAGATTGATCAAGTCCAACTACATACAGTCACAAAGCATGAATTGCACTCAAATAGGGTTTGAAGAAAAAGAATGTAAAGCAACCAACAAAACTTGACAGAAAATTTGCACCGAGAAATTTAAAAATAAAAAATAAAGGCAGTAACTTGCAAATATGCTTTTAATATTATGCATAGACTTATATCTAGTTAGTCTAGTATTAGAGTTTCGGAGGTTACATTTTGCAGTGCAGAGTTACACATGACACATGCCGAGATGGATCATCCCAATTATATATAGTAATTTTGTGGCTGGTGTTTCACTACATAATAATTGTATTTTCTTGGATAGTATTTATCTATGATATTTTAGTTTTAAATTTCATCCTAGTCAACAAGGTATGGAAGCTGGCTGCTTTTATGCGTATTCTTTTTGTGTGATGATGTTTTGATTTTTGTTGCAATTATAACATTAATTGACTTGTGAAAAAATGAAATTGGACTTTAGCTGATGTGCGTGGAATCTGTTTGAATGCAAAGCATCAATTTCTGTGAAAAATATATTCGAATAGAAAAACTTGCATATCATTAAGGTGGCATGCTAAGTTTTGACAGAAATTGATTTATAATGGTTCACAGTAAGAAGTTTAATAGGACAAAAGCAGCAAGAAGAGATAGATGTGTATACAGAGAAACGGACATTAAAACACTCGATCCTTAACTGTGCCATTTCTTTTTTTGAAAAAAAAAAAAAAACACTTAACTGGAATCTGAGCCTTTTATTTTTTGAACTTTAAATCACAATCCCACACTGCACGGAATATTGAAAAAAAGAACTGCATAGAGTCGGGATCCTAAGTAAAGTCACAGGTGGTTTTCGCATCATGTCCACAAAAAGAAAAATAAAATAAAATAAATAAATTTCTTTGAAAATGTTATGTTAAGGCAATAATGAGACGGGAAGGTTGTAAACGGTTTTTAACGGGCCAGATTTCAGATTGTATGTTGAGGAAGCGCTGGATCCGCTGGGATGGGTCAAGCTACAAGCTGACCACTGCTGCACACGTTGCGAACAACGATACTGCTACAATGCGAGGAGAACATAATTCTGGAGGATCAAGAAAAAGATATATCGGCTCAATAATACCATTATTTTTATTTACATACTTTTTTTTGTTTTATTAAGTAATTTAAATAAAATATACTGCTAATGAAATTATTTTAATATTTAATACTAATTGAAATTAGGGTTGAACTAATAATTTATATTTGTACGAGCCTATAAAAATAAAATAAAATCCCTAAACGTTTCCTTAATTTTTAGTACGAGCCTATAAAAATAAAAATTGGGCCAAAATACCTAAATGTTTCCTATATTTCATAAAGATATTCACAAAAAATAATCACAAAAATTTCTTTTAACTCACACCCTCGTGTATTTTGATCTAAGCTACAAAGAGCCACAACATCCGTTTGCATCGAGTAACAATATAAAATAATTTTTCAACTCCGTCTTCAAAAGCATCTTTGGAAAATTCCTTTACCCTACCGGGCCTACCGCTCTCTCTCTCTCTCTCTCTCTCTCTCTCGCCGATCCTGCCAGCCGATCGAGCTTTCTTCATCCAACCCGCTGCCACCACTGGCCGCATAGTGGATCCAAGGACGATCAGCCAACCTCGTGCAGTGGTCGGAAGCGTGAAATGGCGGCGGTCACGGTTGCAGTGGTGGCTATAGCAGCGGTGATTATGGGCTGGATTACCATCGAGATCGCGTGCAAACCGTGCCTTGAAAGAGGGCGAGACGCCATCGATCGTGCTCTTGATCCCAATTACGATCCCGATGATTCCACCAACCCCCCACAGCCACCGGAAAACCAACAGCCCCTGCTCGACAACTCTGCCACCGCCTCCGCTCCGCCGAAAAACATCGACTAATCTGTCAATGTTCACTGCTTAAACACGTTCAGAATCCACTTGCTTCTGTGTTGTTTTCCTATCTTTTTCAGTGTTGGTCTTATGTTTGTACCTGATCAAGTTTTTTACAGTTTGTATGATTGTATCATTCCCACTCGTGAAATGAAGTGAATTATGTGATGCAGAAATAATATTGCAAAATATGATTCTCATTTTCCCTCGCTGTAAGTTTCGTTTGTAAGATATGCAGGAAACTTTAGTTCCTTGAAAAGAGACACCTAATGGAATTGGAAGCCTTCTTCAACAAACCCAAAAGTTTGAGTTGCTAGCCTGTTCATGATGAATGTTATGATATGCCAGAAAAGCAAATCTTTTTCCAATCTGTATTGAATAACAATTGCTATATATATATATACATGACACCACAAAATGTCTGTACAAGGAAAAATCTGAGATTGGGCCTGCTAGATTACCGTTTCCGAATAAGATTTTAAGTTTCAGTGAATTTGAATTACCAGGAGTCTCAAGACAGCAATCCTTGAGTTTGGATTATGAGCCCCTCATAAATTTTTATGATTATAATTCTCTTATGCTGCAGAGTAGATGGCTGTACAGATTGTTATTTCAACTTGTTTTTAGCTTTAATCTTCTCTTTCACTACAATCATCAGCTTCATCTGCAACGCCTGCTTCTATGTCGTTTTCATCTTCTGCATGGCCATCATCATCAATTTCAGTGTTGTATACTTGAGAACTCACCACGTGTCCGTCCAAATCTTTGTGTTTTAGGTTACCTGTAATGTTGGATGAACATGCCAATAATGATGATAAAAACAAAACTGAAAGAAGATGGTAGCTCCTTGACAAATAGAGAATAAGAAGCACTAAAGCCAGAACAGATACATAGAGCTTACCCATCCAAAAACTGCAACCATTTGTCTTATGGAGAAGAGCTTTGACACGGAACAAGAAACGCTCTAAGGACCTTTTTGTAGCAGGAACCTTGCTTGTTATTATTGTTGTTTTAGATCCCTTCATATTGGTAGTTATATTAGGTAAGAACAGTCAAAACTTTTAAACTTCCAAAAATATATTATTTCTTTAAATAGAAGAATTACTTTAGCCTCAGAACATATGGTTTGAATAATTCTTGTTGCCTTCTGCAATTCTTTAATCTGCAATTAAAGGATACAATGCTTTAGCAGATAGTGAACTTTTTTTTTAAGAATACGCAGATAGTAGAAGTTCCATCTGTAAGGAACGAAAAATAATCTTTACCATTTTAATGATGATGTCATTATGTTCCTCGATGGCAGCTTCTAGGAAGTTAAATGCTGGAATACCTTAACCATCAGAAGTGCTCATCTACACAGCAGTTCCTTATCAACCATTATCAAGAGTAAGGATTAATTACCTTTCAGGAAGACATCAATAAACTTCCCTCCATATTTAACCGCCACTGCGTGTACTACTACCTGTAAGTCACAGCATTCAAAATTTGATACTGTATTGGACTAAAATTGCTATTTTTATCGATATCTTCCCATGGACTAATGGCATGTTATTTAAAACTATATGTGCACTCTAACCAGAAATTCATGCTGAGAAGCTATGACAAGACAGCGTAATGGATTTATGTTGTTGTTTTCTTGCTCTTACCCCTGAACCTTTTTAAGATTTTAGAACTCAAGCTTATAGGTGAAAGGCTGTTGTTATTTGGCGTCATAGTTGTGAAGCTCCAATAACATAATCCAGCCTAATAGACTTGGTTGTAGAAGACCTTCAAAAGCCTTTGTGAAACCAAGCTGCATATAACCAAAGGCTAAAGATGCCCCAAAACTTCGACAATCTGAATGTGCAATTACTCCCTCTTGAGTCCATTGTATTTCATTTATCTCAAGTGTCAATTTTAAAGCAATTGGCTGATAATATAGTCTATTAGCATCATAAAAAATGTGCTAGCATGGCATGTATTTTTCACGAGCAATGTCGTGTTTGGTGTTATGTGAAATAGGTATTCCTACGAAATAGGTTTTCATAGAAATGTCATGTTTGGTGTTATGTCCATGTCAGCATCATAAAAAATGTGCTAGCATGGCATGTATTTTTCACGAGCAAATGAGTTAACACGTTTATGTAAGCTGCCACATTAGGCCAAACAACAGGATTCTGACATGGACTTAACACCATACACGACATTCCTATGAAAACCTATTTCATCTGGCATTCATCAACGCTTTATTATCATATCGGAATAAAATACTTCAAGAAATTTTGGGAAACAACTTCAAATAGAAAGAGCCATTTAAGAAACTAGGTCAGATGAACTTCAACCTTTTCTTTTTAGGACTCATATCGAAATGAAGTTTGATTAGATATGCATAAACTCAGCTGAGAGTTATTGATGGGCTAGAACTCATTGATTATAAGCACAATTATTCAAAATATGAAACAATACTGTACTGTAAATTAAATATTTTGTTACTTGATATTCATGGCATGATATAGTTATTACATACTTGTAGGCTTACTTAGAACCTTATCTTCATGAATTTTACAAATGAATGATTATACATAATGATACTCACAAGCCAAGAAATTACATAGAAATTTGTAAGTGTACCATATTTGATATACATACTACACAACTATTGTAGTAGACATGGATTTATGATTCATGTTATCATGCAAAATATTATGCCTGAGTCTCCTTACAGTTTTGCAATATTAAGGCATCACTATCATGTCAAGTCATATCCAACGTTTTTCTACATCTATATTGATAAGACACTTTTTATATGGAATGGTATGCCAGACTTCACTTACCATACATGCAAAAAGTATTGAATTGAAAAGAAGACAAATGGATTTGGCTAATATTATCAGAACAGGCATTTTCAGGCATGATATTGGTAGGCATAGATGCATACAATCTAGTTGTGGTCCTTGTGGAACACCTACGAAGTGCAGAACCTCGGCAAAAACCAAATACGCATGGATAGTGGGAAGATGCCGGTGAACTACCTTATCATTTTCCTTGCACATAGTGGCTAAAGACACAAGTACATTGACAGCTTGCTGAAGTCTTATCAGTGCTTTCCTTGCAACTTCTTTACCGATACCAGTTTTGACCGTTAACTGAACCTCCTTAACCTAGGAAGCATGAGAACTCTCAAACAAGGGAAATTCAAGTGGATGATTCATGGCTAAAAAACTAACTAGTAAAAGAGCTTGAGATATTTATCCATACTTACCAATATGTGCAGGATGTCAAGGTTCTCTTCATGCTAGTTGCATTGAAAATATTAATAAGTGGTTGCAAACAATAGACTCATTGATGTAGGATGAAAAAACTCAGTCTTACCAGAACTCTATACCAAGTAACAAATGTAGAAGGGCATAATGTTGGAATATCATGAGGAGCTTCTTGGCTGTTCCTAGCTTTGGATGGATGCACCTAACCAATATTGAAAAGGAAAATTAACCGTTAGTATTTGGTAGAACTATATGTTGATAAGAAGTTAACAAGGAAAAAGTGTTTTTCTTTTATTTCCTTCAACAGCCTCCAGCATTGGAAAAGTCAAGAAGCTAGCAGCTAGAAACAAAACATGTGAATTCATTGTCTAGAGTTCATATGAGAGCAAGAACAGCAACTTTCTTTGCACCTTATACAAGATTGAGCAAGCGAGCTCATGAAGCAAATCAGAAGCAGATTCACTATTTTTGACATAAATCTGCAGTGTCTTCCGTATTATATCTGCCTGAAAGGTAGAAGGAAAAAGAACAGAAAACGAAGAATGAATTATTATAGAATACACAAAATACTTGAACAAGGAAAGTTTAGATTTAGAATAAATTAGCAGAAAATTTCATTCACTACCTTTACTCTCCCTTCGATCTTTGTGATGTCATGATCCCATTCACACCTAAGCAGCTTATTAGCAGAGATACCAAGTCTCCTTTTCAGATAAACAAGGGTTCTATCAAAGGAATCAGCATGAACATTCTTCCCAGTCACGTTCAAAGACTTGTTTATATACGTTGTCATCGAATTCAGAAGGGACTCCAAACCAACTAAAACTTCTGATGCCAGAAAAAATGAAGAGGATGCTGCAAACATAATGAAAGTTTTGCCTGTCACTCTTAAAGGTTGTCAGCTAGACCAATTATTCTACAGCATCAGTGCATCACTTAAAATGGTAAATATCATAGCATCATCATTGAAAAGTCAATAAAGGAATATATGTGCTTAAGAACCCGAGTTTGGATATATCTGTGCCAGAATGGAGGGATTGTTAGGCTTGACGCCCTTGGAATCTTGTGATGAATCATGCCAGCATAAACAAGTTATGTTTTACCTGCAT
>MJHO01000520.1:0-23387 GCA_002076135.1 Xerophyta viscosa | reverse complement strand
ATCACCCTACGCCTACCGGCCTCAACAAAGACATCATTCATTAAGATTAACACTCCCGTTGTTAACCGTTCATCGTACCGTCATCCTAGTCGGTAAAATTACCCGACCTCCGGGTACTAGACGAGCTCACAACTAAACCGCGCTAATTTTAATCCTCCCTAGATGGAGTAACTCTAGAGCAAGTCCGCTCACATACTCAATCAGGTAGACTAAGTCTTGTTAGGCACACAAGCGTATGTCACAACCCTGTTTACTAAAGCGCCGCTAGAGCAAGTTCGCTCACGCACTTATCTTAGTAAACAAACCACATGGCTATCCGCTATGTCAACATAAAATAACCTCGTCCTACCACATGTAATATAAACCATACATCGCTAGGTAGAACAAAACAAATCAAGCATGTTATACAAGTGAACTACATTCTACTAAAGTGTTTACCAAGTCAACATACTCAAAACACTATCCAAGTAGAAATACATCACATCCACATGCTAATCCACATAAACCATGCTTTTAAACCATGTAACGGCATATAATAATGTAATTCATGAACATCACAAATTCATGTTAAAACCCTAACATGATTATACTCGTTTACACATGCCACAACCACATTACAAGCATGTCAACATGACTATGTAAAGCAAAATCCATTGCTAAGAACATAAAGAGGCAAACACCGCTCACATACCCACAAGTCAGTTCTATCCACAGAAGTTTATTCTCAGGAACCACACACAGCATACTCAATCAGATAAAAGACTTAACATTGCCACCTTATTCCCAGCCCGTTCTATACCTCTTAGGGTTAATAAAAACCAGTACACACATACTAACATACCCAACCAGAACAAGCGAAAGCACTAAAACATAGCCGTCAATTATGGTCCATACAATATTACTCTGAAGCATCTACAATAACTCCGTCAGTGTATAGTGAGTAGCTAATCCATCCAGAGGCAGGCGGTGTTATCACATAACGCAATACTTGTCATATCTAAATGCCTGCGTTCCCGTGCACATAGCATATCGGACTTACATGTCATATCTAGAGCAATCAACTCAAATACATCGCAAGGCAGATCAAGCATAAACATGTTATCATACAAGCACTCCTGCCAATGATATCACTGGGGTCACACACCTCGATAATCATTCATGCAGGCAAACACATCCATAACATACTGTCCATGCAACAAAGTTTATATAACATTCCCAACATTCCTATTACATGCATATCTAGAACACCCGTCCACAAGTATGTCTAGGCAATGTCAAAATCACGCATAAAATAGCATTTATAATCACCGCCAATCAGGCATTCGAATCCTCAACCATAAATACGTGGATCTACGCGTATATCGTACCACCTCAACCAACGATGCTCTTAGATCTAATATGCGCAATCCTAAACTAGACTTATATAATTCACATAAAAGAAGCGCTATCTCGAAAAGATCCAATGTGAAATCTAGAAGACTTACTCACACATCGACCTTTACGAGTAGGGGAATTGTAGCACTCAATCCAGACACCGCCGCTCGATAAGCCTAGAGCTAATCGAGTGTTACAACACCTCTACCGCTGTATAGCCAGCGCAGGCGGCGCACACACAACGCTAGGTAGAGTCAAGCACATACAACAAGTGCCACAACAAACATGTCCCAAGTACAACAGATCCTACTAAGAGTATTAACCCGGCAATCATGCCCTAATACTCTTCCAAGTAGAAGATTAGGTCAACAACCCTACGACATGTATAACTAGAACGCAGGCGGCGCTCAACTACACAAAGTAGTACAAAGTATGAAATCATGTTACCATCCACTCATCCCTCCTAGATTATAAACCTGGCAATCCTGCCCCCTATACTCACTCAGGTGACAAAAATACCGGTAACAAATAATACGAAAAACACGTAAGTCCAACCCACCAATCAACAGGTGTCACATCTATCTAGATGTCCCAACTAAACATGTTATAATTAAAGGCAACTACTACTAAGGTAAGCCTAGCGAACACACTATAATACCCGACCAAGTAGGTTATCCCGCCAACAACATGCTATTTATTCATACAATGTTATGCTAATATTCAAAATACAACAAGCACAACATAAAACAACACATATAAATGAGACCGTGGGATCACTCACCTGTCGTCTCGGTCCTATCGACCCGAGACCCGACGAACGGCGAAATCCTTCGTAGCTCAATCAAAATTAACCTCACCAACTCGTTCCCGAAGTCGTGGCGACGCGACGGAGCGATCAGGTTCATCGGAGATCCTCGCCGGAGGCGGCCGGACGACGACGGCGACTGAACGGCGGCGATCGGAAGAGGCGTCGGTAGCCAGCACCACTAACATGCTCGGGATGGCGGCGGTGATCGACGACGGCGGCGTGGAGGTCTGGCGCGGCCGAAAGGGAGAGAGAGAGCTCCATGCCTAGAAACACCTCGAATCGACGGCGCCCAAGACGGCTCTGGCAGCGGCGGCGAGTCGCGGCGGACGGCGAAACGGCGACGGCCAGATCTAGGGTTCACGACCGAAATGAGATCAAGCGCGCGGGAGACAGCGAGCAGCCGAGGAGAAGGACAGGCGGCGACGGCGGCGTACGCATGCCGGCGAGACGGTCGGCGGCGATCGGAGGGCGGCGCGGCATCGGGCGCGATCGCGAGCGAGAGAGAGAGAGACGCGCGAGAGGGAGATTGGGCGCGCGACTGGACTCGGGCATGTCGGGCTCGAGCTTAAACGCTCGCCCGCATGTCCGAACAGTAACGGGCTCGGCCGGGCCGAGCCAAATCATCTTGTTTGGCTTAGTCCGAACCAAATTGGGCCCAAATCCAGCCCAAAATACATGATTTCCATCCAAATCAAATTCCGAATCACATCATAGACAAATCAAACAACCAAGAATCCCTCGATCGATCTAAAATCACCCCGATAATACCTAACCGGTAATCGAGACCTTACAGTCCAGCAATGACTAATTGAGCGAAAGAAGATGAAATTGCACAAACAGTTTTGATTTTATCGTCTAAGCAGCTCAAAGTCATAAATTCTTCTTTTTCAGTCATAAGAGGGGTGATTTGAGCGGCAAGATTCCTCCATCTTTGAGCGTAGACACAGAACTTTTCATCCTCTTTAGGAGTCAAAAGCTTCAGGGAGGATTTGTCAGGTGCCAAATCGTTATTGTGTTGATAGTGGTTGAGGAAGGCATTCGCGAGATCTTTCCAGCTTTTAATTTCATTCTTGTTTAAATTCAGGTAGCAACGGATCTGGTCCTTTAAGACTCTCCTAAAAGTAGTAGATCAGCATCTTTTCATTCTTGAGATATGCCCCCATCTTGCTACACTACATTGAGATATGCACTTGTGGGTCATCAGTTAGGTCATATTTCTCAAAATCCGGGGCTTTGAAATCTTTCGGAATCTCCAAATCAGTTATAATACATAATTGTGCAGGATCTACTGTTCCTCTGATGCATTCCAGAGTATTCAAACGATTCATGATTGTTTCCAGTTTATCTTCAATTTGTTGGTTTTCAGATAAGATAGAGTCATGTTTATCTTCAACGTTGACAGTGGTTGGTATGATCGGAGGATTGGGAGGCAGTACCCTCTGAGTTTCTGGTTGAACTGCTGGAACAGATTGTGGCGAAGCATACTAGTTCTGTTCTGGTTGTTGAGGTAGGCCATAAGAATCATATTGTATCTGTTGTGCAGATTGCCGTTGCTGGGGTTGTACAGACGACGAACTTGGATCACCTATTTGCTGAGTTTTTGTATTGTTGCTATTTGATCAACAAGTTGGGTCGTCATTGTGGTCAAACGCTCTAACTGCTTACCCATGTTATTAAGTTCTCTGCGAAATTCTTCGTTTTCCTTCCTCAATTGTTCATTCAATTCATTATCTGCCATTGTTGTAGAAGTGTGACGTTGGGACCGAAACAGATAAGGGTTTTTTTTTGTGAAAGTCGTCTTAACATTTCTTGCATTTAGAAAAAATGTGTCAGTGATATGTGTAAGTCCAGCTTTCAAAAGAATGTTTTTGTGAAAATTTTCTTTTCCAAATTTTTTAAAAAATAATTTAATTTGTATGAAAAGAATTTTTTTTTCCTTTTTTGATAAAATATTGTTATTTGAAAAGAATTTTTTTTTTGAAAAATAATTTTGTGTGAAAAGAAAACTTTTATAAAAAAAATTGTGATTTTGTTTTTTTTTTTTTTGAAAAAGTTTTTTTTAAAATAATTGAAAAAAGATTGTTTTTATTGAAAAGAATTTTTTTTTGATGCCCCTAAGACTAAATGCCGGTTGGAAAATTATGGGTGCTTATTGGTTGTGCTTACGCATTACCTACGTATATTGTACGCAAACTCCGATTTATCTCAATGGTTTGTTTATCATTCTGTCATTGCTGGGGTTCCTCCTGACGACCAATGTACATGGTACATCAGCTCGGGCATTACGGACTACCCACGCACATTATATGCAAGCTCCAATTGTCCCGCTAAATGGGATGGGCATGTGTCCTAAGTCATCATATGCAATGTAAGATATGTACATGAAATATCAATGTTAAAGAATTAGGAAACATGTATGTATAGTGCCAAACTAAACCCAAAATTATTTTAATCACTTAATAATAACGAGGCTGACGCTTCCAAGCGGAGTTGCCATCTGTTGACGACCTTAAAGAAAATGGTTTTGGAGTCGCCACCTAATTTTAATATAAAATTAGGAAACCGGATAAGGTACTTTTGAGATTCTTAGGCTCGTTTGTCGGTTACGTGTAGGGAAGACAGTACACCCCCACAACGCCCCTCAAACAAGGGTACTCTATAGGTGATTATAATAATTTTGGGGTTTATTTTGGCATGCATAAATACTCGAACATGAATAATCGTAAATTGAAAAATAAATATAAAATGTGCAGTCTATTTGTGTGTGTCGATGTGCTTAAGATGTGTTCTCCTGTAATAAAATATTACTTTTTTTTGTTGGGCTCAGCTCGTTTCTGTTTTCTCTTTATTGCCCAATTGTTAGTATGTTTTAAGGTAGAGATATCCATCTCGTCCCTTGTTTGTATGAGTATAATGTTTATGTTTAGAAAACCAGTATCCACCGAATCTTTTCGTTTATTTAAAATATCTTAAGTGATGTCTTTTTATTTGAGGGTAAAAAATATCCATCTCATTCCCAATAGTTTTATTTAAACGTCTAATTATGGTTTACTAATTGATTATGAAGAATTATCCTCGTAATATTAATCTTATTATTTAATAATAAAAAATAACTATGAATAGTCATATGTCATGTAATCTCGAGAAAGAAGCAACGCCCATCGCTTTTCCTTTATTCTTCCATTAAAATATATTTCAGAAAAATATCCATCTCCTCCGAACTTATACATACATGTCATATACTTATTATCATTTAAATAAGGTTTAAGTTTGGTTAATTTGTAAAAATTATATCTTAAATTTCAATTAAAAGTGATTAAAAATAGATTTGGGTCACTAAATTAGTTCCTATGATCAAAATGGCTAAGTTAAAATTGAAATGGCTCGGTTAGAATTGAAATTGACTCGGTCATATTCGATTTATACTCGACCGGATGCAAAATGGCTCGGATCGTTTGGAATTTGGCTCGGTCGGATTGAAACCGACCAAGCCCGAGCTCGGATTAACTCGAGCTGGATGCGTGCGGCCGACACGATTATGGCCGGCGGGGCTTCGCGGCCGGCCATCTCAACCTGTATATGTGTTTTAAGGTTATCGACGGTCTCGGATTCAATGGCGGTGTCAAAATTTTGTTTCGACACTTGTACGACAAGATATTTGAGGGTGTAGTTCGGTTATCAAAAATAATTTTTATTTCGCCGCCGTGGCTTGCCGCCGGCGAAGCCACAACGGTGTCCCGTATTCTCTTACAAGTGTAGATGATGAAGAGATAGTTTTGAGAATATTACCTTGTGTTTCGTATGTGTTTGAGTTTGACGTTGGTGAAGATCCGGCGACTTCGACGATGCAGCGTAGGGATGCGGTGGCTCAGGGTCGATGTTGTCAATGAAGTGGTGACGAGAGCTAGAGAAGTTGATGCAAATCTATTTCTCTACCGGTTTTTCTCTCTCTCTCTCTCTCTCTCTCTCTCTCTCTCTTTTGCGTCGGAATTTCTTTCTCTCTCGCCGTCCACCTCTCCTCCGTCCACCTCCAGCCTCTCTCCCATTGCCGAAGCTTAAATAGTGGTCGTGGACGGCGTTACGAAGGCGAAACAAGCATGTGTTGCGCGAGCGGGCGTTAAGCGTTACACGATCGTCGGCCGGCAGTAACAGCAGAGTTATTTTTTGATATTACGCGTAAAATCCATATCTTTTCTAAATTGCAAAGACGGCATCCACTGATTTTTGCAAAACCTTAGCCTCTTAGTTTCTATTTTAGCAAAAATGGCCCCTCTCATATAAATATTCTATTGTCGTGAAAATTTCTTATTCGTGCGCTACCTCATTATTATTCTAAACAATCATGTATGTCCAAATAGTCTCAAATTAAGCCAAAAATAAATTTAATCTTGTAAACCGAGATTTTAAGTTTAATTGAGTTTATCGAGTTAAATCGGGTCAATAGCTCGGACAAAATGGGGTGTCTACAAGTACCTTCCTTGTTGACGAAGGCGGTATTCGGTGCGTCTTTCTCGTTCATTTTTATTTGGTTATATCCGCTATAAGCATCTAAGAAAGATAAACCCTCATACCCACAAGTATAGTCCACCAGATAGTCAACTTATTAGACATTAAAGAAACCTACTGATCTATTAGAGATTTTGGTTCGTTTACATCGACTACGAGTTAGGAAGGTGTTAGACATCTAACGTCATCCCTGAATGAGTTTCCTTATCTTTTTATTGTTAATTTGATATAGTTTGTTAATTGTTATGCTTAATTTGAAATTGTCTAATTTGAATAAGTTTTATTAATTTGCAGTATAATCCTCCTGAAAGGTTAGAGAAACTTATTCCCAATTTATTTATTTTTTATTGAATTTTTTTCACCAATTATTAACCAGAGAACTTTTGGGAGACCGCAGATTAGGTTTCGGTCGACCGATAAGCTCACTATTTTGACACTTTCGGATATTTATGATATCTTGTGGATTTTTTACCCCAAACTATATTATCTTTTGAGTTTATCCATAAATCATAGTCTTTTATTCTAGATGTTACATACACACACTCACAAAAATATAAGTAAATACAATTTAGTGAGCTTGGGGTTGGCGACATCTTCGTTATAAAAATCGATTTACAAGCTCTACGTCCCACTGATGTGTTTTCTTCGCTTATTATCCGAGGCTCCCTTACGGTCCTTGAACACCGGAAATGAACAAGGATGCTTAACTAGGATCTAGGGAAGAACGAACACACCATACACAACAAATGTAGTTTAGTGGAAAATGAGTCGGCCAACAATGCCTAACTCACGTGTCCTTGCCTATGCATCCACTTACAAAAACCACTAACACACTTGATGACCGCCACAAGCCGGCGGCCTCCTTTAAGATGCTTGGACAACCCCCAAGCCCCTTTGCCTACCCGGTCAAAGGAATTGAATACATCCATTACATGAGCAATTAACATACATAAATGAGAGAAATAAACACGACAAGGATGTGCAGCCACTTGCAACCGCTGGCGTGCCTTGGCCTGGCTGCGCGCGCACGGCTGTCTAGCTTCCGCACCCGCAGCCCTTGCTCTGCGCTCGCGCGTGTCCATGCCCTGCGCCCGTGCGTGCCCGTGTCTGCTGAGATTCTCGCCTGCGCGCACCCGTGCCCATTGAGGTTCTCGCCTGCGCGCGCTGTCCGTGCGCCCATGCCTCTTAGCATCCTGCGCCACTCGCGCGCCCACACTAGTCCGGTCCCCGCACTCATGCTCGACTAAGACATGTCACGCACCCAAGTCAAGTTGTGTCCTCCTTGACCCAAGAGCCTCCTGGATCAAGCCTCCCACCGTATGTATCATTGCTCCGCAATTAGTCACCTAGAACTCCAATTGAGGAAAAACCTTGCGGCCGTCCTCTAAGGTATACCACTTGGCCTTAGAGGGCAAAGTCCCTCGCCGGTCTATCCGGTATCTTTGTTGCTCTCCACTCCTTGTAGTGATGATCTTGCGCTCCACAATGTTGTCCTCGGTTAAGGGTTCTTCCCGCCCCAACTCCAATTCGTCCATCGACGGCAATGTCATGGGTTGATCATCATCCAATATGGAAGGCTCAAACAACTTAAGCTTTTTCGCGTTCACCACGGAATACATACTCATGAACGGTGGCAAATCCAATTGGAATGCGTTGTCACCATGCTTCTTGAGTATCCGAAATGGGCAATAGCATATAAACTTAAGCTTACGCCCTTCCCCCTTGAACCTCTCCTTGCCAAGGTGTAACCACACCTTGTCTCCAACCTGAAATGTGCATGGAACCCGAGCTCGGTCATGCCATGCCTTGTACTTCTCTTGCGTCCTTGTAGACGCCCCATTTTGTCCGGGCTGTCCGTTTGCAGTTGGTCAAGAATACACTAATGGTGATCACGAAGCACAATTGTAAACAGCTTTAGTTAATCGGCTCAATTAAATCCAATTAACTTGACTAAGCCGACTCAAGTTCAATTAGACTCGATCACATCAATTTGGCTCAGAATTTCAGAACTGATATGTTAGCACTAAATCGACAATAACTCAAGTTATACACATTCAAATGATGAACAACCAATTTTGTATAAAAGCTAACTCGATCCCGCATTAACCTGTAAAATTTTATAGTAATTGAATCACGATTGCTTTGTCAACTTTATCTACAAAGTTGAGCTCGTGTTAGTTCGCTCCTATATTGACCAGGTCTTTGTTCGGAAGCTTGCTTACAAATCGAAATGTGCTCAAACCAATTTTGTTTGAAACTAGACTCACTGAGGAATCAATACACAAAATTTACATCATTTAGAGCACATTTGTACCAGTTTCAAAAAATTTTAAAAACTAGACAGTTACAAAAAGTGATGGGTATTTAATGAGACAATTGAGGAGGCATTGAAATAAGGGAGTTACATGAAGTTATGGAGGAGGTTACTCATATTTGCAGCATAAAAGGAGCACAAAATGCAGAGAGAAAAGAAAAGGAGGAGAAGAGGGTAGAGCACATGGGAGGAGAAAAAAAAAAGAAAAAAGGTGGGGAGAAGAAAGAGATAGTAAGAAATAGAAAATAATATTTTTTTAGGGAGATAAAAGAAACCAAAGAGAGAACAAGAAATCACCGGCATCACCCTCAATTCTTTCAGTCCTCACGCTGCTCGTCACACATCCCTTTTCCAACCGACTTCGACATTACCGTAGCCGGAAACCCATTGCACCCGCATTAAGCTCGACTCTCACATTAGGATTCAAAGGTAATATCTCGAAACCCATTTCATTATCTTCTCTACGTACTAGTTATCTTATTTTAACTAGAAATCATAGGGATAGGTGTGACGCCCCGTATCCGGAGGTCAGAAATTTAGTAAAAATTATATTTTCTTTTGGAGAAGAAGAAAAGAGATATGAGATAGGTGTTATAAGCTAGCACTTCCAGTTCACAATATTAAACAATTACTACAATTTAAATAATTATGCAGCGTATAATAAAACATATTACAATTTACATTTTTAACCCCAAGGTCAATAAAATCCCTCCAAAGCCCACACTTCGAAACGTCAGCGATCCTCGCAACAACCTGAAGGATGAAGGTAGTAATATGAGTATATGAAAATATATACTCAGTGAGTGACCCACCCCAGTAACCCCTCAGGTCAACTGCCAGAGCTCCAGTCACACACCAACAAGCAACACAAAGGCAAGCACACATGCAATACCAACTTGTATGCATAAATTAAAAACTGCATGCCATCACATATGCCACATGCAATAGCATTCTGCACACCAAAGCATATCTTGCGTGCGAAGCTACTTATCAATGCATATAGTCATTCATACTTGCCAAAACCACATAAACATCAATATGCACCAACATTGCCGAACTCGGCATGTTATAAGCTTAACAACTATAAGTTACAACATAACCAACATATCAAGTAGCATGCTTATCAACTATAAGCTATCAGCTACAACATAATAACAAGCGGTCCATCATCAACAAACTAAAAGCATGCTTGACTTATAAGATAAATATCAACACATCATGCATAATATAAAGTAACCGATTACCCAAAACCCATCAGGTTAAGTTATCTTTCTTAAGTCAGCGTGGACTAAACTACCAAATCTAGTTAGTCCTCTCATATTCAAATCTATTTAGGTACTCGCACCCGTGAGCTTGGGTATCCTGCGCAGTACCAAGGATCAAGAATCGTCCGCAAGTGCACATAAGCGGCTATATGACCCTCAGTGGAGGCGATCCCATGGACGTCTAAATGGGAGATACTCGGAACTGGTCAGTATCCGGAGTGACCTCAACGAGCCTCTCCTGGTATCGTAGCCACCGCCCTGGCCAAAGGGTCGTCGAAACTACGTCCACTGGCCCCTTCTGGGCTACACATTTAATACTGGCGCCTCCGCGGCTCCGGCCCGTCACCCATCTCGAATCGTACTACAACGACCTCCGGGTGATTGAACGAGCTTAAATGGTACATTACGCGTCAAACCATTACTCTCGATTTTTAAAACATTCACTCGCATTAATCAACATAAATTTTGCTCTACCTCGAGCATCACATATAATCAAATCGCTCCTTACCTCGAGCATCAACATATATAACGAGCACAAGTAGTAAGACGTACACTTGTCTATACTAAATGGCCAAATCCCTTAGCATCACATAACATGATTAAAGATAATGTAACCAAATAAAGCCCAAGCCATATAACATCATTCTGATCATTTAAGCATGCTCGAACATCATCAACATATGTGCTAGGGTCAACTACCCAAACAAAGCATATTCAACATAATAAGCATGCCGGTCGACAACAAGTTCACAAGCACAACTTACTTGCAACTCAAACATCAACCAAGCATAATGAATCACATAAACCATCGACAGCCGGACCAACGGCAGCAGCGGCGACAGCGGCGCGGCCGAACAGAAGCAGAGAAGTCGGAGAGGAGATCCGGCGGCTGCGGCGTCCAATCGGCGGTGGAGAGGCTCGTCGGTGACCCAGATGTTGGAGAGAAGCCACAAACGGCGACGGCGAGGCGTGGCGGCGCTGGAATCGACGGCGGCGCGCCTCGCCGTCGGCGAGATCAAGGGTTCGCAGGCCGAGCGAGAAATCGAGCACGAGAGAGGGAGAGATGATGAGCCAGAGGAGGAGAGAGGTGAGACTGGGCCAGGCGACGCGCGCCGGTGGGGCGGAGCGGCGACTTTGGTGGGATCGCAGGCGCGCGCGAGCGAGAGAGATCGGGAGAGAGGAGAGTGAGGAGCGCGCGAGAGAGACTGAGAGGCGATCGGGTGCGAGGACTTGGGCGAGCCAAATGGCTCGTCCGAGTCCGATTGGGCTCGGCTGGGCCGAGCCACATGGCTCGGTCGGCCGGGTCCAACCCCAAATGGGCCCAAATCAAACCAAAAACACACCAAATCAATTTACAATCAATTCTAATATAAATTAAGCACCTAGAAACCCATAAATCTCTTGAATAAACTCGAAACAAAACCAAATCAAACTCCGAAAAAATCCGATTTAATATCAATATTAATTCACGAAAATCCGAGATCTTACAATAGGTATATGCAACATACTTACATACATTCGGAAGAGATGGACATTTCTCCCAATTAGATTTTTAATGGACGAGTCAAAGAAGCGATGGATATTGCTTCTTTCTCGATATTACGTGACACATACCTATTTCTAATTGATTTTATTTAGATAATAAAATTAATGTTAAAACATTTATTTCTTTATAACAAATTAACGAAGTATAATTAGATATTTAAAAATAATTACATTGGGGACGAGATGGATATTTGTTCCCCCTCAAATAAAAGACGTTACATTAGATATTTTAATATACGGAGGATTCGGTAGATACTGGTTCTCAGAACATCACAATCTTAACAAAACGAACAAATGGGTAGTAGGTGGACACTTACAACCCGAATTCACAATCGGAGGTGGACACTTCCGTTTAAAATAATATGATAAACACATAATTTTTAATAGATAGTAGGTGGACACTTACAATCCAAAGTCGCAATCGGAGGTGGATACTTCCAAAATCTAAGAATTCACGTCATATTAAAAAATGTCACTCATAATAATAACCGGGCGATGATGAGGAAACGGAAAGGCGCTAAGCCCTGCATACAAAAATTAAAATTAATTTCGCGTAGCATTTTTATTTTTAATATTATCAAAAGCATCAATGTTAGTAAATAATAATCAAATATGCGCATATAGATAATAGAGATTTGACTTGTTATAAGGATTAAGGGTCGGATGAACTTTAATCTATGACATAATAGGAAAGTGATGGATATTACTTTTCTAATTTGTTTGAACACATTTATTAAAAGTCAAATCCCAAGCAAATAGAGAAGCTATAGAAACAAGAAGATGGATATCGTCTTGAGAATATATATTTTCTATTTGTATGTATCCGTCCAATATGATAGAAAGAGTGAGGTGGATACCATGCTCTTTTGTTCATATTGAATGTATAATTAATCAATATGCACATAGTTAACAATAACTCATGCATATACGTTAGAATGTAAATCCAAAATTATTGTAATCAACTATAGAGTACCCTCTTTCGAGAGGCGCTGTGGGGGTGTACTGTCTTCCCCACACGTAGCCGACGAGCGAACACAAGAATCTCAATGTGCCTTATCCGGTTTCCTAGTTTTCCATAAAAATTAGGTGGCGACTCTAACTTTCTTTTTCCCATCCGAAGGAAGGTCGTCAACAGATGGCGACTCCACTCGGAAACATCAAGCTCGTTTTAGGTGATTAAAATAGTTTTGGGTTTAGTTTAGCACATACGCATACATGCTTGCTTTATTTTATTTATTTTATTTCTTTATTATTGTTATTTTTTATTTTTTTATACACATTTAGTTTACATATCTTGTATCGCATACGGTGACCTAGGGCATATGCCCATTTTCCTTACCAGGACAATCGGAGCTTGCATACAATGTGCGTGGGTAGTCCGTAATGTCTGGCCCCTTACCCCAGCCAACATGTTATCTGGGTAGTACCCCGAGCTGATGCACCATGTGCCCTAGTCAGAGGGAGTAACCTAGCAATGACAGGCTGTTATACAAGACCAATCGGATAATCGGAGCTCGTGTACAATGTGCACAGGTAATCCGTAAGCCCAGACTTTAATAGGCACCCAAAAATCATCCTTACCAGCATAAATATTGTCAACATTTTGTCATCACTATGTCTTTTATTTTATTTTTATATTTAGTTTTTTTATATTTTATTATTTTGTTTCGTATTCTTCTTTTTTATTACAATATTTCAACCGATCAAAAAAAAAAATCATGGGCACCTACGAAGACTTTCAGGATCAGACTATAGAGCAAACCCTAAGGGAAGAACTTCAGCTAGTACGAAAAAAGAACACAGATTTAGCTGCACAAGTTCGAGCATTGATGGCACAAGTACTGTGTAGCTAACAACAACAATCATCACTTTCGGGCTTCTCATGTCATGAGCCTGACAACATATGGGATCTGCCTCACCTTTTAAAGCACCCCATCATCAATCACCGCCACCCCCACAAGAATCTTATTAGTATGAGACTGCACTACTTGCGCCTCAAGTCCCACCAATTCATATAGCTGCCAATCTGATCATGCATGTTGTACTTGCTGCTGACATAACCCAACCAACAACAATGAAGCAATAATTTGAGGAGCAAATGAATATATTCTAAATAAGCTTAGGATATTGGAAGGAAGTCAGGGCGCAATAGACCCTTCGCAGTTTTGCATTGTAACTAATCTAAGAGATCCCAAAAGACTTCAAGGTCCCTGATTTCGAGAAATACAAAGGGACGACTGATCCCCTCATTCATGTACAAATGTACTGCAGCAAGATAGGGGCATATCTCAAAAACGAGAAGATGATGCTCTATTACGTCCAAGAGAGCTTGACCGACCCAGCGATGAAATTGTATCTTAACCTGGATAAGAAAGAAATTCATAAATGGAACGAGCTGGCCAATGCATTCTTAAAGCAGTATAAACATAATTCTGACTTTTTGCATGATACATTGTCGATAAAGAAACTGACTATGAACAAGAACGAAGATTTTCGTACATTTGCGCTAAGATGGAGGAACGGGGGAGCACAAATAGAGCCGCCAATGACTGAGAAAGAACTGGTGGACACATTCATCGAATTAGAATTCTTGAACATTCAATAGAAATATTCTTACGCCAATACTACAGATTCTGCTCTCAAATATATTGAAGGTAACAAAAATATTGAAAAAGAAGGAAGAGAATGTCATACATCATATTGCCACCACGGGCACGTCTACCGCCCAATTTGTACAATCGTCCTACAATACTACTGGCAAGGGTAACTATCAGACTAAAAATTATCAGCAGCAATCATCAGCTTATCAGCATCAAGCTCCTTAATATCAACAAACACCATACCAAGTGTCACAGCATAGTACTCCTCAGCCTCGAAAAGAACAAAGTCGAGCTAATCGGGAACCATTGCCTCTCCTGCAAACAGATTAATTCAGAGGTTGCATCGCCGAAGGCCTGCTCACACCAATCCCCGGACGTCAGTTTCTTCCACCATATCCTGCGTGGTATGACGTTAATACATAGTGTGAATTTCATAATGGAAATCAATGACACTCAACGGATAATTGCTTAATCATTCAAGACACGTTATACAGACTGATTGATTCTGGAAAGTTAAAGCTCCCAAACTTGGATCCAACGATTAGCACTAGCACAAAGACAACATGATAATTGGCAGCCGCGAGATATTTTGTTTAGTTTATTTCAAGTCTTTACATGTGTTTTCTATGCGTGCTCAGCTACTTTCTTTTCAATAAGATTGCTCTAAATTGGAAGTAAATTTTTAGCAATGTGCTTTAAACAATTTCTTTTCAAATTTTAAAAGGTCCCCTTTTCCAAAGCATATGAACTCTCACCACCATGTTTCTGCAAAGAATACTTCGAAAATTGCATGTTCTAAACCTTAACATAATAAGAGGAATAGTTAGCAACTTCAGAAGAACAGAAAAAAAGGAAGAGCATTTTTTCTCGCTATTCATCAAAAGTCAAGTCGATTCATTACAAGAAAAACGGTCCTTAGAGGCCAACCAATTCGATCTCTAAAGACCATTTTTGGCCTCTAAAATTATTAAAGGCCAAAAAAGTTGGCCTCGAGGTTGGCTCCCTGAAGTTTGCCACTAAAGCTTTGCGAGACCAACAAAAGTAGTCGGTTTCAGAAAATAAATTTCAGCAGCCAATATTAATTGACTTTTAAAAATATTTATTTTTAGATGCCAACCAAATTTGGCATCTAAAACTATCTAAAGCTAATATAGGATTGGCTTTAGATCGTTTTAAAGGCCATATGATATTGGCTTCAAAAAAATGATATTTTAAAAGCCAACCATGTTTGGCCTCTAAAACTTTCTGCAACCAACATAAAATTAGCATCAAAATATTTTAAAAGCCAGATGATATTGGCTTCTGAAAAAATATACATTGAAAGCCAACACTATTTGGCCTCTAAAACTTTCTGAAGCCAATATAATATTAGTTGTAAATTATTTTAGAAGCCATCTTTATTGGCTTCAAAAGTTTTTTTTTTTTTTTTAAAGCCAACTTATGTCAACCTCTAAAACTATTAGCAGGCAATACTATATAAGCTTTAAAAAAAATTAAAAGCCAATTATTTTTTATTTCTAAATCTCGATTTATATATATATATATATATATATATATATATATATATATATATACATATATATTAGACAAACAAAATACTTATAATACATTAAAATTCATAATATATAAAAATTGAATATACATTGTCAAATTTACAGAATATGAAGCTTGTTGTACAAATTACATATACATATTTATTGTACATTACAAGGAAAGTAAAATGAGCAGTCACGAAAGATATTGACTCTATGAAACAAGTTCAGGTACATTCCTTGCAATGTTGTGAAGGCCTCGTCAAGTTTAACAGGTAGCAAATATAGAGGGATATATATAAGTTTATATTATTCTTCAAGGATATATTTCAATACCAGTATTAAGAACTTTGCAATGACCAATGCTTTTTCATAAACGCATGTAAACTAAAAGATGCCAACTTCGAAGCAGAGGAAAAGAAAAGTCAACTCGAGCATAAATGAAACTATTTGCATAGAACTTATTTTAAGTATAATGCTCAAAACTAACAAAATTCATTATTAATTCCAAATTTCAAATATACTTGTGTTTTTAATAAAATTTCGGCAGAATCTCCCCTATATTTTTTAAGAATCACATCTAATGTTACAATTCTAAACATCAAATCAATTGCATGGGAGACACACGCTCCATAACAAACACACTATTATATAAAAATATAAACATAACACAAAAGGGCTACAAAGATTCTATAAACCCCGCCCACAACTAATACATTGGAGCCACACGCTCCATAACAAGCAGAACATTCCAAATGGCTACAAAGGTTCTATACTAAGAAACACAGTTATAATTATATCCAATCCAAAATGCAGGAAAGTTTCTATTCACACCAGCCTTCAAGATGGCTGGTATACAAAAGAAGATAATAAAACACAATAAAAGATTTCTATTGTCTCGATATAGTTCTTTCACCAATGCTACAAGGAACAGGACATCTTAGCAATGTATAGCACAAGTCTTCTTCAATACTTTCTATTTGATTTTTTTTTTCTTAAAGAGATGTCAAAAACTACGCCAAAACTCCTCTTAAAAAGATTATGATTTTCTTTTTCATAATTTTTCTGCAATTTTTCTAGTGTACTTTTCAAATGTGTAGTTTTTCAGAAAACAATAATAAACATATGTTTGGGAGCGAGATCCCATAGGATTCCCGTAGGACCGGTCATATGGGGTCAAAAATCTTACTTTTTGTAACTGTTGTCAATAGCAGAAAAGCGCAAGAGTGAAGGATCTTTATATTATCATCTAGCTCAACAAACCTTAACGGTTGAGGTTTATTAGAAGGGAAAAAAAAGGAGAGCTATCCAATTCCAACGTATGCTCACATATCATATTGCTGTCGAGAAAGCATTGCATCAAGAAAGCCTGATATTGCCACACTAAAATTCCTTCTTTTTTACTTAAATTTAGATACAGATAAATGTCAATATTAAATGGAGTTGTGCCCAATTTCCAGTAATGCTTTAAGAATTGATGGGAAGCTTCCTTTAGAGCATCTGATCTAGGTCAACTCCACGTGGCCGTTAGAAATTGAAGGAAACGAAGAATATGAGGAGATTGATTTACCATATCTTGCCCAGAGCTGAGGATCTGTGCCAGAACATTCGCGGATTAGGATCGACAGCTTCGGATTCAGAGTCTTCAAGTCCGTGTAATTGCGATTCACGAACTCCCTGCGGACAACACTGACCAAAACACCATCAGATCAATGCAAATTCAAAGAAAAACCCTAATTTTCCCTAAGAAGAAGAGGAAGAGGAAGAAGGGGATCGGACCTGGCGGCGGCGCTGGCCAGTGAGGTTTGGCAGTGGAGAAAGCGCAGCTCTTTGAGGTTCCGCGACAGTTGACTTCTCCATGCCATCTTTGGAATGATAGATCTTAGATCTGGAGATCGAGAGATGAGATCTCGCTGGTGCGGTTGGGGAGCAAAGCACCGGAGGCGCGGAGGACTCGGAGGAAATGAGCGGTGATAGAATATTGTAGATTCGTGAGAGAAGAAGTTCGTCTGCAAGGATGATAAAGTTCAATTTAAAATATAGATTAAATATTTATTGAATAAAGTCGGCTTAAATAAACTTTTCCGGATGGAATCTGCCAAGTAAAAATTTGGTTTAAGCAGGAAAAATTATTCCTGCCTCTCTCATTTTCGCCAAAAAAAAACATTCTCTCTTCCTCTTTCTCTTTTCTTCTTCCTGCATCACTTGAAATAAAATGTTAATTTTTTTTCAAAAAAAATTACATTTTATTCGAAAGCAAAAATAAATTATTTAAATATTTTTTCGTAAATTGAACGCATCTCTAGATATTTAAAAAAAAAATGTTCGATCATTTAAATATATTTTTAAGACAATGGATGACTTTTTTTTTGCTATTTTGACGGCGCCGGAACACCGTCAAAGATTTTTTACGAATTTAGAACATCTTTAGATAATTTTTAAATATTTTCGTTTTCTCAAATAATGAAGGAAGCATCACAAAATATACTCGAAATACATTTAAACTCCACCACGACTCCTAAATACACCCCAGAACACCCCAGCACAATCCAGAACACCCAAGAACATCCCAGAATATTTCAGATTTTTCTGCAAATTTAGAACATCATTAGGCAATTTTTAATGTGTTTCGAGTAAATTAAATCATAAAAAATAAAAAAAATGCCAAAAATTATGAAAATATCATACTTTACTAGGAAACAAAAGAGGTTTAATATATATATTTTTTTAATTTTTTTATTTTGTTATGATTTAATTTACTCGAAATTCATTAAAAATTACTCAAAAATGTTCTAAATTTGCAGAAATAATTGGGATCTTCTGGGTTGTGCTGGAATGTTCTGGGTTGTTCTTAGAAGTCGTTGTTGAGTTTCAATGTATTTCGAGTATATTTTGTTATGCTTTTTTTATTATTTGAGAAAATAAAATATAAAAAATTATCTAAGATGTTCTAAATTTGCAAAACAAATATCTATAATAATCCTCTTTTGTTTTCAAGTGAACTGTAACTTTTTCATAATTTTTGACATTTTCGTTGATTTTTTATTATTTAATTTATTCGAAATACATTAAAAATTACCTAAATATATTCTAAAATTAGCAGAAAAATTTGGGATATTCTGGGGTGTTCTGGATTGTGTTGGGATGTTCTTAGTATTCATGGTGGAATTTCAATAAATTTCAAGTATATTTTGTGATGCTTCCTTTATTATTTGACAAAACAAAAATATTTAAAAATTATCTAAAATGTTCTAAATTCACAAAAATATATCTATAATAACTTTCTTTTATTGCTGAGTGAACTATGATTTTTTTCAAAATTTTTAGCTTTTTTTTTATTTTTTATGATTTAATTTACTCGTAACACATTAAAAATTACCTAAAAATGTTCTACATTTGTAGAAAAATCTTCTAGGATATTCTGGGTTGTGTTGGGGTGTTCTTAGGAGTCGTCATAGAGTTTTAATATATTTCGAGTATGTTTTGTTATGCTTCCTTCATTATTTGAGAAAGCAAAAATATTTAAAAATTATCTAAAAATTTTCAAATTCCCAAAATATATCTATAATAACTCTCATTTGTTGCCGAGTGAGCTGTGATTTTTTCATAATTTTGGCATTTTCTTTGATTTTTTATGATTTAATTTACTCAAACACATTAAAAATTACCTAAAAATGTTCTAAATTTGCAAAAAAAATATGGGGTGTTCTGGATTGTGCTGGAGTGTTCTGGGGTATTTTTCAGAGTCGTGGTAGAGTTTTAATGTATTTCGAGACATTCACCTTTAATTGGGCCCAAATTAGCTCAGAACTCAGAAATTAATTCCAATTAAATTTCAAATCAATCCAAAAATAAAGCAAGCGCCGGAATAATCAATTAATTATTTTGGCTTCAAAAGATCAAATTATTAGAGGTCGACTAAATATCGACCAAAAAGTTAAAAATTTTAAAGTCAAAATTATATTGGCTTCAAAAAGCCAGTATGTAAAGGCCAACTAATTAGTTGGCCTTAAAAAGTTAAGAATTTTAAATCCAAAATTATTTTGGCTTCAAAAAATTAAATTATTAGAGGCCAACCAAATATTCGGTCTCAGAAAGTTAGGAATTTTAAAGCCAAAGCTAATTTGGCTTCAAAAAGTCAATTTATTAGAGGCTGACTAAATATTGGCCTTAAACATATGTAGTTTCTAAAGCCAACAATATTTTGGCTTTAGAATGTTATAAAATCAAATGCCAACAAAATAGTTTGGTCTTAAAAAATATGTTATTAGCAGCTAAATTAAAATTGGCTTCAAAAAATAAATTTGTTAAGGCTAACTGAAATTTGACTTTAGAAAGTCATTTTTAGAAGCCAAAAATAGTTGGCTTTTGAAAAGTTGGATTCTAAAGACCAAATTTCTTGTAATGTATATTCACGCTCCAACAATCCACGATAGCACGAGATAGACAAGATAGTCAACGAAGCGGCATTTTACATTGAAGCTCAAATGATGGGAGGAGGTCTTGTAGCTAGCGTACAAACAAACTGAATACAGTTACGATTCTTCTTCATCTTCAAAAGAAAAAAAAAAAAGACGAACAAGCGCAAACATTTACTCCGCTACCTAAAGTTATCTAGTAACTAGAATTATTCATGAACTCATGTTTATTTTTACGTCAAATGATAACTTAGGGTATGAGTATACAAAGCATCTTAAGTCTGTATTTATCGAGTAACTGGATTCCTTCATCACCAATGTCGGAATTCACGTCAAAAGATAATTACAACATGAGGAATGTTGAAATGAGAACAAGAAAAAGAAATGCGCAAATACTTACTCCGCTGCCTAAAAGTTGTCTAAAAAACTAGAAGTATTCATGTGATTCATGTTTACTTTTACGTCAAATGATGGCTTAGGTATGAGTATACAAGCTACCTTATGCCTGTGTTTATCGAGTAACTGGATTCTTTCATCACCAATGTTAGAATTCACGTCTAAAGATAAACTACAACCCAATGAGTGTTGGACAAACGAAGAAAAAGAAAAAGGAAGAAGAAGAAGTACCAAAGAATCATATTGTATTTAGTTCAAACTATCAAGAAGCTACTATATAAGATCTTTCCACATCAGATGAGCTAAAATGCAACAATGTATAATTACTTCTATTAGAAGACTCGAGACAATCAAGCATGACTGGTCTAGAAGCTCAAATCCTACAGAGGAATTCATGATTAAGAAAAAAGAAAGAAGAAAACAACAGCAGAAATTTTACGATGCTCAGAAAAGTGCCCGCTAGGAACCCGAAAGGGTGGCATAGGCAAAACTAGTTAGGGCTTAAGTTGTAAAACTTTTCTCTTATTATTTTAAACTAAGAACATGCATTTTGAGAATCATACCCCGTGAAATTTGCAGAACTCCTTTTTTCTTGTAGGATTTTTCTTTTTCTTAAATTCACTTTTCAAGAAGATATATTCAAGAAGGGGCAATTTTATTTTGAAAATTTTTTTTTGCTTCAAAGTACATTCTTCCAATTGTAGAGGTTCGGACCGAGAATTTTTCTCAAACAAAAGAAACAAGCTAGCTGCATAGTCCACACATATTTCGACAAGTTGTAGACCAAACAAAAATCTCGAGTGACAAAAGCAAAATGAGAACCAAGAACCACCCAAGAAAAAGCAACTTCACAGAACATTTAAACTACGGCAATTCAACATGCATGTAGAAATAAGTTTGTACAAGTAGCAATCTATCACTGTCAAACTGTGATAAGTCTTATGAAAAATTCGAAGCACATTCTGAAAGTCCAAATTGTAGCAAATTTTCAGGAGAAAATTTGAATAGCATTCCGAGAAATCAAACTGGGGCAACTTCTCTGTTGAAAATTTGAAGCAGCGGCTCTGGCAGCCAAACTGGGGCAAATTTTTCTGTCAAAAATTGACCTGAGGAAGAAAATGAGAATCGCATTCTGACAGCCAGCTAGTGCAACTCTTTGAAGAAAGATTTAAACTGGGGCAATTTTTCGTAGCTATCTGCACTTTATAAGTTGAGGATCTGACACTTGAAGCGACATGATCCACTTCTAATGAGCAAGCGTTGACATTTTAAGAAAAAGAAATATTCAGAAACATTGAAAGCTCCCTACAGTAAAAGGATCAATGGATGACAAGAACGAACTCGAGAGATGTCCAAACTCATCATGAAGAGTCCACTTCTATCATGCATGTGCTCCCGACATTCTTCTATTTTCAGCATTCACGACACAACTACAGAATCTCAAATTCGTAATGTTCTTCATAATCTCAAAATCAACACATAAGATTGTCTTTGATCCCTGGGTATGTTTCAAGACTTATACTTGATGGGTGACACCTCAGCTTCTATCACTTTGCAAATCACGAGTAAACGCTCGGGATTTTGTTTATAACATCGACTCTTTGGATCACGATTCGTTCCTCGGATCCATCTAGGTTCTTCGCTCAGCATCACTCCTCAACAAATGATATTCACTTCTTCTCGTTCCAAGGAATGAACTCACAACTTAATTTCTTAAGTACAACAGCTCAAAGACTCAAGAAGCTCCTCGGCTCTATCAAACAAGCAAAAAAAAAAAAAAAAGAAAGAAAAAAAGAAAAAAAAATCTTCTTTCCAGCGAACTCCACTCCAAATCGTTTCCAACAAACTCGTCGAGTCTCAAGACGCTCCTTGGACTTATCTCTTCGGAATTCGAGATGCTCCTCACGTCTATAATTTAGCCAAATGAGGCTCCTTTTGGTTGCTTCAAAACTTCTCCAAACCACAAGACGCTCCTCGGGTTTATTTTTGGCCAAGAGACGCTCTTTTTGGCTATCGCATAAATGCTCCAAGAACTTCTTGAAGTTTAGATTCTCTTTTGTATTTGCTCAAACATCGCTCCAAATCATAAGATGCTCTTTATATTCAATTCCCGACTCTTGAGATGCTCCTCGAATCACTCATTAACCAAAAGAGGCTCCTTTTTTGTTGCTCCAACATCGCTCCGAGATTGTAAGGTCCCCGATTTCGTAATATTGATATTTGTTTTAAATCGAATTTATTCGGAGTTTGATTCGGTTTTGTTTCGAGAGATTTATTTGGTTTTCGGGTGCTTGACTTGTATTGGGATTGATTTGGATTTGTTTGGATTGATTTGGTGTGTTTTGGGCTTGATTTGGGCCCATCTCGGGATGGACCCGGCAGACCGAGCCATGTGGCTCGGCCCAGCCGAGCCCAACCAGACCCGGACGAGCCATTTGGCTCGCCCGTGTCCCCCGCACCCGAGCTCCCTCTCTAAGTCTCTCCCGCGCCCTCTCGCTCTCGTCTCTCTCGTCTCGCCCGATCGCCCGACCTCGCGCGCGCCCGCGACCTCGCCGCTCCGCCCGCCGCCGGCGCGCGAGGCCGGACCTCTCCTCACCCCTCTCCACCTCTGGTTGCTGTCCCTCGCACT
>MJHO01000519.1:28172-40481 GCA_002076135.1 Xerophyta viscosa | reverse complement strand
TTGGCCAACAATTCGCCCAACTGAGTGCAACCAAGTGGAGCCTCCATAGTGCAACCAAGGAGTCATGTTTTGAAGTGGTCTATGGGTTCAATCCGTTAACACCTTTAGAGTTGGCGCCTCATCCCTTTGTCGAGCAAGTGAACAAAGATGGACAAGCAAAGGCAGAATATGTCAAAAACATGCATGAACAAGTCAAGAGACAAATTGAGAAGAAAACAACGTCCTATGAGAAGATCGCCAACATAGTAAGAAAAGAAGTTCGCTTTGCTCCTGGAGACTTAGTTTGGATCCACCTGCGGAAGGAAAGATTTCCTAATAGAGGCAATCTAAGCGTATGCCCCGTGCAGATGGACCACTCAAGATCGTTGAGAAGATAAATGACGATACCTACAAGGTCGATCTACCCGGTGAATACAATGCATCTCCAACTTTCTATATTAGAGATTTGTCTCCTTATATTGAAAATAATCAAGAGTAAGGTTTGAGGACATATCCAAAACAACTCGGAGAGGATGATGTACCTCAAGGACCGGTTAATAGAGCACGAGCAAGACAAGGATTCGCACTTTACGCAAGCATGGAATCTAGCCTTGAGTCCATTATGGATCGACATGACTTAGATCTACATTGGGACTCCCTAGCACATGCATTAGAACCAAAACATCAGCTCTTTTTCAACTTTATAACTTGGAGCTAGAACCGAAGGGATGCTAGATGAAAAGGTGCGTCCAATTAAAGATCCCACTAACTACCATCCATTCCAAATGGTGCATCCAAAAACGAAGGGGTGTGCGGTAGATAAAAGTGCCCGTCCGGCCAAAGGTTGAAAAATCCCGCAGAACTACCGATGCCAGGATTCGCAAAGGGTGCATCCAAAACCGGGAGAGGGTGCGTAGACTGGTGTGTGCGGTTGGTGGAGCATCACAGTTCAAGGCAGTTATGATAAGTAGTTTCTGTTTTTTAGAATTTTCGTGCATTAATATGTGTAGAAGTCCGTGGGTGGTTATGTAACTAACTACTCATGAAAAGGTGTATTGTGTTAGTGTTTATGTGCTTTGGCTGATCAAACTTGGTCTTTAAAAGACTAGTTAGAGGCCATGTGTGGAGATGCGAGGGGAGGCGGAAGTAAATGGTTTGGTAGATTGGAACTAGATTCGGTGCTAATATTGTGTTAATAGTTATTCTCCCGAACTTTTCTTAATAAGACGGGAGGGGCGAGTGTGTTGAAGAGGAGGGAGAGAGTGGGTAGACTGGTTGGAACTGGGGGAGAGGGTTATGCTTGGCGGGTGGTCGTGGGGGTTGACGCCGCCGGGTGTCTAGAAGGTGTGGCGGTGTAATCTTAAGACTACTAAACGTGGTGCGGGGCGTATCGTTTAGTTTAGACATAAGAGTGAACAAGATCAACTCCTAAATTCTCTTCCGTAAGCTTGTGTGATGGTTGGGTGGTCTGGGCCAGTTGTCGTGATCGGTTGATCAAAGAGGGTGTCGGAGGAAGCATAAATGAGAACGGACCATTGTGGGATGACGAGTCCGTGAGGCCAAGACCTCATCGTTATTCAACCCGGGGAGCGAGGGGTGTCGGAGAGGAGGTTCGTCGAAGCCGAGGTGGCGGAAGTTCCAACTGAGGTGACAAGAGAAGAGATCGGATCGTACAGGATATCGGGTGTCGGACGAGAGGAAGCGGAGCGCGTTGGCGACGAGTAGTGGGGTGTCGAGTAGAGAGAAGATTCCGAGCGGACACAACCTTGTGTGTCCGTGAAGCAGATGCTGCGGTGTCTGATGGTGCTGTGTCGGTCAACAAGCCGAAGGGGGGGGTGTGGGGTGGAGTGACCAGGCGGCAACGGGCTTAATAAAGCGCCGAGACATATCTGTACCATCCATACCGAGCCATGCCCAACTTAATAACTATCGAGTCCTTGAATCCGAGCCGAGGGGCATGGCCGGTTGGACATGCCGAGGTTGCGGCATGCCGAGGTAGTCTTTAAGTTGACCTGAGAAGACGAAGCGCCAGAGACATTGAGAAGACGAGAGGCGGCCAAGAGACGATTGCCGTGAGGCACGGCTGAGATTGAGTTTAGAGAGGTGAGGTGCTAATTGTAATGCGGCAGAGAGTTTACTGTTTTAAAGAGCTGTGGTTAATGTAGGGGGCGCGAGATGTGCTGAAGGAAACAATGAATCTAAGCGGTCATTGTAAATCTGCGTGGGTATAAGGAAACCGCCTAAGGTGTGAGTGGATGGAATGAGAAGATGCTATTGGCAGAGATGCAAAATTGTGAGGTTGAGAAAAACTCGTTGTTCTTTAGAACTTTAGGAACTTATCAGTTTGTCCGTGGCGTCCACCAGCACAGAACTTACAGACTCGATCCCCGTAATCGATTGTGGCGTTCAAAGGCATATACCAAGGTTCTTACCTCTCTATAGGTAACGGGTCGAGGTGCCTGGGCATATTCCAAGGTTCTTGCCTCTTTATAGGCAACGGGTCGCGGAGCCAACTCCACGGGAAGTTATCCAAATTATCCAATTTTATTTTATTTTTATTTCTACCTGAATTTACCTAGATAGACCTGAGTAGCCTCGGCTAGAATTATCCTTTCCGCACCTTGTTCGTATCAGAATGCACGGAGGCATGGAAACATTGATGCATCACAGCAAACCCAAGCCGAAGCATTCACGACCATTTTGTAACGTTTGGAACGGCTCACCCTTGCTTTGGATAGATTAACAACATGCCCACCATATAGGGAGCGACAAAATCCTCCACAACGGGTTCGTCGAGATTTTGATAAAAAATTTGTACCCGAGATGAATCAACCAATACACGAAGAAAATCAACAATGTCATCATCTTCCCGGATGTGTCTTGGTCAAAGGACAGGAGAACAACCATTTGAAGATAAAGATTTCTCCATTTAAAGGAACCAGTTCGTCCGAGAGTTCCTTGAATGGGTTGTACGAGTTGAAAAGGTTTTTGAATACTATAATTATGACGAATTTACTAAAGTTCGTTTGGCTGCTTTAGAATTCATAGATTACGCCAATCTATGGTGGGAGAACTTAAAGATTCAACGGCGTGGAGAAGGGGAAGAGGAAGTTCGAACTTTGAGAGTTATGAAGAGGTTGATGCAGCACTGGTTTCTACATTAATACTATGATCGATGAATTACATGCCGCCACTACCTTCTTCAAAATTTACTTGAAAAGTTGATAGATACCTTCTTTTAGCAAAGGAGGGAGATGAATGGAAAACAGTGTTCAAAACAAAACATGGTCTCTATGAATGGATGGTAATGCCTCTCGGACTCTCTATCGCACCCAACACAATTATGAGATTGGTGAATCATGTGTTGAGGAATTTTCTTGGCAAGTATATTGTGGTATATTTTGATGATACCCTTATTTGTAGCAAGAATTTTTGGAAATCTTGACAAAAGTTAGTTGCATCTACAACATTTGCGGGAAGTACTTGAAGCATTGCGTAGTGAATGGAAATCTTGACAAATGTGTCTTCTGCCAAGATCGGATTGCCTTTCTTAGTTATGTTGTCGCAGGAGAAGTAGTTGAAGTTGACGAAGAGAAGGTTAAGGCCAGTAAGGAGTGGCCGGTTCCTGCAAGTGCCACTCAAGCCAAGAGTTTCTTAGGAATTGTCTCATTCTACCGCAGGTTTGTGAGAAATTTTAGTACTATTGTGGCTCCATTAATAGATTGTACCAAGACGCATAAAAAGTTTGTTTGGACCGAGAAAACCCATCGAAGTTCTGAAGAAGTGAAGGAAACACTTTGCTTAGACCCCCTTACTTGCACTTCCAGACTTTAACAAGATGTTTTTGGTATAATGTGACGCATCAGGAGTATGTGTTGGTGCGGTACTTATGCAAGAAAAGAGACCCATCACCTATTTCAGTGAGAAGTTGAGCGGCTCCCATTTAAATTATTCTATTTATGACAAGGAATTTCTATTCGCCATCGAGACTTGGCAAGATTATCTTTTCCCCAAGGAGTTCGTGGTTCACACTGATCACGAATCCCTCAAGTATCTCAAAGGGCAATGAAAGTTGAGTCGAAGACATGCAAACGGAGATGAGTTTCTATAAACATTTCCCTACATCATTAAGTGCAAGCAAGGCCATACAATATTATCGCCGATGCACTTCGAGAAGGTATGCCTTGTTATCATTAATGGAAACAAGTTTGATGGGTTTTGAGTGGATTAATGTTGTTACAAAGAAGATCCATTTTCTTGCCAACATTTATGATGCATGTGGAAAAGAAGCAACGAATGGATAATACGTCCATGATGACTATCGATTCAAGCAAGGAAAGTTATGTATTTCAAGCAGCACCATGCGTGAGTTACTTGTGTGCGAGGCACATGGAGGAGGCTTGTCATGCCATTTCGAAGAAAGATAAACTTTGGAAGCCTTGAAGGAAACATTATTATTTGGCCTTGGTATGATCCGAGTTGTTCATTCCATTACTTCAAAATGTGTGACTTTAAAGAAGGCCAAGAGCACCGAAGGAGTGCAGGGACTATATTTACCATTACCTATACCGCATTACCAGTGGGTTGACATTAGCGTGGATTTTGTGCTAGGATTACATCGTACCCAAATGGGTAAGGAATCTATCATGGTCGTTGTAGATCGGTTTTACAAGATGGCCCATTTTCTGCGTTGCCGCAAGACAAATGATGCAACCCATATTACCGACCTTTTTTTTAAGGAGATAGTTTGTTTACATGGAGTTCCGAAAACTATCCTTTCAGAACGTGACACCAAGTTTTTAAGTTACTTTTGGAAGGCCCTATGGAAGAATCGTGGTATGAAATTACACTTCAGCACTTCATGTCATCCCCAAAGCGATGGACAAACAGATGTAGTAAACCGACCCCTTAGTTCGCTACTTCGATCAGTTGTGGAAAAGAAATTGAAGGAGTGGGATAATTGCCTTGCCCATGTGGAATTCGCATACAACTGGAGCATCCATAGTGCAAACAAGGTGTCACATTTTGAAGTGGTCTATAGGTTCAATCCGTTAACACCTTTAGAGTTGGCGCCTCTTCCCTTTGTCGAGCAACTGAACAAAGATGGACAATCAAAGGAAGAATATGTCAAAAACATGCATGAACAACAAGTCAAGAGACAGATTGAGAAGAAAACAGCATCCTACGAGAAGATTGCCAACAGAGTAAGAAAAGAAGTTCGTTTTGCTCATGGAGCCTTGGTTTGGATCCACTTGCGGAAGGAAAGCTTTCATAAATAAGAGGCGATCTAAGCATATGCCCAGTGCAGATGGACCATTCAAGATCGTTGAGAAGAGAAATGACGATACCTACAAGGTCGATCTACTGGGTGAATACAATGTATCTCCAACTTTCTATTTAGAGATTTGTCTCCTTATATTGAGAATAATCAAGAGTAAGATTTGAGGACATATCCAAAACAACTCGGAGAGGATGATGTACCTCAAGGACCGGTATAAGAGACCGGAGGGTTAGATTTACCAGCATGGATCTAGACTTGAAGATATAGATTTATGATACGACATGCACTTAGATCCACATTGGGCATTAGATGATTCGAACCAAAACATCAGCTCTTTTCAACTTTATTACTTGGAGCTAGAACCGAATGGATGCTAGATGAAAAGGTGTGTATGGTTCCGATTTTCGGTTTTGTATTATCGGAGTGATTTTAGATCAATCGAGGGGTTTGATTGATTGTTGGTTGCTTAATGTATTTCTAATTTGATTAGGAATTTGATTTGGATCGAAATCAGGCTTTTTGGGCCGGATTGGGTCCAATTTGGGCTGGACCCGGCGGACCGAGCCAAGTTGGCTCGGCCTGGCCGAGCCCACACGCCCGACCGCACCCCACTCCCAGTCTCTCTCTCTCGCTCTCTCGCGACGCGCTCTCTCTCTCTCGACTCCGCGCTCGACCGTGCCGCCCAACGCCGATCGCCGCCGACCATCTCGCCGGCGTGCGTGCGCCGCCGTCACCACTCTGTCGCCCCTGTCATGGATCTCGGCCCCTCGCGCGCCCGAATGTAACGATCGCGGAACCCTAGTTCGGCCGCCGCTGATTTCGCCGCCGCCGTTGCTCGTCGCGACTCGCCGCCGCCAGGCGAGCCTTCGTCGCCGCTGCTTGGTGTGTTGACTGCTTCTCCGTCGTCGATTGGACCCTCGGCGCCGCCGGATCTCTCTCTTCTTCTCGGCCGCGGGCAGCTTCTCCGCGCCGCCGTTGCTCCAGTCGCCGCTGTCGATCAACGCCGCCTTCCCGGGCGTGCTCGTGGTGCTGGCTACCGACGCCTCTCTTGGTCGCCGCCGTTCAGTCGCTATCGCCGACGCCGCTTCCGACGAGGAGCTCCGACGACCTCAGTCACTCCGACGCGTCGCCTCGAGCTCGTGAACGCGTTGGTGAGGTCAATTTTGGTGGAACTCCGAGAGTTTTTCGCCGTCTATCGGGTCTCGGGTCGGTAGGACCGGGACATAGGTGAGTGGATCCTACGGTTTGTTTTGTGTTATGCTTAATGTATGTTATGTACTAACATGACATTGTATTGATTTCTAGCATGTTAATTGGCGTGATATCTACTTAGATGGTATTGTCATACGAGTTGTATTATATGTTACCGGTGTTTTCGTCGCTGACGCGAGTATAGAAGGGCAAGGATTGCAAAGGTTTTTATACTCTAGGAGGAGAGTTGGTGGTAATATGGTTTTGTGCTTTGCACTACTTTGGGTAGTTGAGCGCCGTCTGCGTTCTAGTTATACATGTCGTAGGGTCGTTGACCTGGTCTTCTACTTGGGAGAGTATTAGGGCATGACCGTTAGATTAATACTCTTAGTAGGATCTGTTGTACTTGGAACATATTTATTGTGGCACTTGTGTGTATGCTTGACTCTACCTAGCGATGTGTGGGCGCCGTCTGCGCTGGTTATAAAACTGCAGTTAGAGGTTTAATACACTAGACTTGTGTTGTACAGCATGCGATAAGTATGCTGTATAGGTTCAACGTGGGTTTTGAGACGGTTTATCTAACTGTGATTTACTAGCTGATTCATATATAACATGTTGGGTGTAGATGTGGTAATATATGTGCTTGTAAATCTTAATTTGGATGTCTTCATGGTATAATTCCATGTGGGTGCGATTAGCATGCTGGTATTTGGTTAGCCGTCCGGGTTGAGCATTAGGGCTTTTATGCTAGATTATTGCCTTTTGACGGTGGTTTATGAAATGCTATTTTATGGCATGGTATTGACGTTGCCTTAGTCATGCTTGTTGAACGGGTGTTCTGCGGTATGCATGTAATAGAATGTCAGAATGTTAATTGAATTTTGGTTGCAATGGGCTTATGTTACTGGATGTATTTACCTGCATGAATGATTATCGAGGTGTGTGACCCGAAATAAATATCATTGGCCAGGAGTGGTTGAATGATAACATGTTTAGTGTTTTTATGTGTGAGTTGACTGCACGTATATGCTAAGAAATGTTTTATTTTTGATTTACATATATGCTTGGTTGTGGGAGGTTTGCCCTAGCATGCTTGGTAATGGCATGTTGATTCTTGGGATTCATGTGTTTTAGCATGTTGGTTATGGTTGTTTATAACATGCTATTGTGATGAATACAACCATGTTAACACTTTGAATGGATGTTTTCATATATGTGTTCGGCATGGAGTGTTATATGTTGACTCATGCTTTAGTTTCTAATCCAATGTTTGAGTAGTTTTATGAAGTTGCATAGCTTAATCAAAGGGAGGATTGATGTGCATGACTCATGGACTTGTTATTGACATCCTAGAGACTATTAGCCGAGTTGGCTTTAAAATAGTTATGTGGGTGTTAATAAGAGATTAAAACGTTTTCCTTTGCTACCACGAGTTGTGTGCTTTGACGTACCCTAGCTGAGCTTCGGCAGGACGCTAGGCTAGTCTAAGCAAAGAACTCAGGTGCTAGGTAGTCTATGCCTCTAGAGAGGTCGGTGCGTTAGTTCTTTTTCCAATTCTTGGCCGTATTGGTTGCTACGAGTGCGAGGCTCGATGTACACTGAGCTGGGTGTTATCGAGTATCTCCCTGTTAGCGCTCTGGGATCGCCTCCACTGTTGGGTTTCGAGTTCTGAAACTAAACATGAGAGGACTAACTGGTTTGGGTTAGTGATTTCACCCTAACATAATCCAAGATATCAATGGCATAATTGATTTGGGTTGGGTGCGGACTTGACATATTGACATGGTAGCTTGGGATCTGTTTATTAGCTTATGTCTTTATGTGTTGTGCCTTGGATGGTTTTTATGCGCTTTTGGCATGTTTAAGTTATTTTATCTTGCGGTGCAGTGCGAGATAGTTTCTTGTTCGTTAAGCTTTGTTTTAAGCTGACGATGGTTTTACTTTTACTCTTATTATGAGTAGTTACTCGTTCTTGGCATGCATGACTGATGTATGCATGCGGGAGTGGATTAGCATGCGAGTTATGTATTGGTATGCGTGTTATGTTTGCATACTGAATATGCATGGGCATGCGAGTTTTATTTTGTGCATCTGTTTTGCGTTAGCTTTTATGCTTACTGTTGTGATGCATGTTGGTGTTTGGCAGGTGCCTATAGACAGATAGGTGACGTAGGGGACGCTGAGGAGGGTCACCAAACTGAGTACTCCACGGATATATATATAATAGATGAATTAGATCTGCCTCATTCTTGATACTTTTGATTTTAGTCTTCAACGTCGGACGCAGGTTTTGATCGCACGCGCAGATAACGCTGCACAATAGGTCGGAGAGGAGCCCTTCGGGTTGCTGAGGATTGTAGTGGGATTAAAATGTAAAATTTAATTTTTCTGCTATATTCTAATTAACTCTGATTAATGTTTTATTGTGTATTGGAAGTACTAGCTCATAACATCTGCTTTATTTGTTGTAATCCGACCACTCCATTTTTTTTCGGCACCCATGGGTAACTTCGGGATTTTGGGTCGCCACAAGGTGCATCCAATTAAAGATCCCAATAACTACCATCCATTCCAAATAGTGCGTCCAAACCGAAGGGGTGCTAGATAAAAGGTGCGTCCAAGTGAAGATCCCCATAACAACCATCCATTCCAAAGGGTGCGTTCAAACTGAAGGGGTGCTAGACTTGTCGTTGGTGCATGCATACATTCAAGGCGGTTATATTAATTTGTTTCCTTTTTTTTCATTTTTTTTTTAGTAATTTTCGTGCATTAATATATGTAGAAGTCCGTGGGTGGTTACGTAACTAAGTACTCATGAAAAGGTGTATTGTGTCATTCTTTATGTGCTTTGGCTGATCACATCATAAACAACGACTTTGTAGAGACTGGGGAGGGTTTAGCTCTTGCTCTGGAGAAAAAGTCCTTTGCCGCATCTTCCTCTTGAACGCGCCTCCGGCGGCGTGCGCGCCGGCGGCTGCGGCATAAACGGCGACACTATTCGCGGGTCGTCCTCCATGCAGTCTTCCAGCTCCATGAACGGATGAGTGTATCCTATATCCCAATGGCAACTATTCGATAACGTTGTCGGATGATGGAGCACGGGTTCATAGACTTTGGGTTCTCGCTGGTATTTGCGAACGGTGACTCTTGACGTTTCTAATTTATTTTATCTCAGAGGGCAACTGTATATGCTCACAGAGCGAATGGAGTCACTTTCTGCTGCCCCGCATCCAGCCAATACATTACTGCCAGACCGCTGCGTTGATTCCGGTCGATCCAACGGTTCATCGCCTCAACCTCGGGACGGAATCCAATCCTCCATCGGTTTTTCCAATCGGCTCTTGTATCTCTTTTGGTTGCCCGAAATGTCGTCTCTTCTTCGGCTGCTCATGCCATCTCTTTGGCTTCCCATGCCGTCTCTTCGGCTTCTCATGCTTGTCCTACTGTCGCTCCGTCGATCCAATGCGTCCCATCATCTCCAATCTTCGGCGGATTGGATCTACCATCGGGCTTTCCTTTGGATGCTAGTGCCTCTTCGGCTTCTCAAGCCGTCTCTTCGACTTCCCACGCCACCACTGCCACATCTCCGGCGATCCATAACTTCTCTGAATTTGGCATGATTACGGATCGGATCCCTGAGTTTGCTCAACGATTTGATGTTCAAGAATTCACTGCACTTCGGGAACGGATTGAAGGCTTAGTGTCGCCGGCTCCATCCTCATCAAATGCTCCATCATTGGATGCGCCGGCATCCCCGTCTCCACCAATTGCTCCCCGCTTCTTGAATATGATTTCACCGCGGCCACTCCGTGTTGTTGCAGGCGGAGGAGCTAGGAATTCCAGTGCTTATTTGAGGAATGCAAACTCGACTAAGGTAAACCCTAATACAACTGCCGTTTCGCTCAACACGGCTCCGATCGCTCCTGCTCCCTCATGCACACCTAGCGCCACCATAGGAAGTCCGCTGTTGGCTTCTGCCCCCTTGGATCCTCACATGGTGGCGAGTCCGGCCACTTTTGCACCGACGAATATTCCTATCGTGCATGCTACTGTTCCTTCCGCTGCTGGTTCTACATGTCTTGCTAACCTTCCTATGGGGAATCCACCGAGTGTCTCCGGTCTCAAGCCGCCGAGCCCCAATGTGGTCGTGTATCCAGCCACCGCAACATCGATTCCTAATGTTGCTCTACCTTCCCATTTGAACAATGGTAAATCTATTACACCTCCATTGAATAATCATCAACATGTGCAATTTGGATCATTCAAAGAACCAGTCCAAAAGACAGCCACGTTCAGCTACTCAAAACGAACGTCTTTACACTATGTTGAACCCCTAAAGGTTGAAGGTCGGATTCGAGTGTCGCCCACATACCAGCAGGTGTTACAAGGTATGGAACGATGGAACCACACACTTGTTGGGTATTTTATTGGGAGGAAGCCTTATTTTCCGGTTTTGGAAAAATTTGTTCGGTCATTGTGGAAGAACCTGGTGGAAATGAAAGCTAATGCCAATGGGTTTGTTTTCTTTCGGTTCTCATCGGAGGAGGAAATGATGGAAATATTGGAGGGTGGACCTTGGATGATCCAAGGGCAGCCACTATTTCTTGACCTTTGGAAGCCCGGTATGTCCCTAACTAAACAAGTACATACTGAAGTACCTGTGTGGGTGAAGCTTCGGAATTTGCCAACGGAACTATGGACGACTGATGGACTCAGTATTGCTGCAAGTGCTGTAGGTAAGCCACTTTTTCCTGATGTTGTCACTCAAAAGCGGGAACGCATTGATTTTGCGAGAGTTTGTGTACTGATTCGTGCGGATGCTGAGCTTATTTACTCCTTTGATGTGGAGATGCCCCACGAGTGTTCGGGTACGTGTGAAGTAATTGTAGACTATGAATGGCAGCCTCAAAAGTGCTCTAGGTGTGTTGTGTTTGGGCACACTGATGCCTCTTGTCCCCAACGGCCGGCAACTGTCACGGCAATAAATGATCAACCCAAGGCCCGTATGGAATGGAAACGGATTTCTAAGGGTAAAGCGGTGGCTGAAAAGGATGTTGCGGCTGAAAAGGTTGTATCGGCTGGTTCGATGCACGGTTCTAAGCGGTCAATCCAGAGCCCGCATGTAGTGGCTGCTCCTAGACCGAGTACTTCTACTATGAGGAAGAATATTAAAGCTGGTTCGGGTGTTGTAGCTGACTCGGGTGATGCGGCTGGTTCGGGTGCGGTTGCGGGGGCTGGTGTTTTCACTGCTTCGAGTGCTGTCGTGGGGGCTGGTCTTGCTGCTGGTTCGGGAGATGATGCGGGGGGAGATGATGCTAATAGTTCGGGAACTCAAGAAGATGTTGCTGCTATGAATGCTGTTATTGGTACTTCTATACCTCTAGCTACTATTACTCCATCTATTATGGTGTCTAATCCTTTTGATGTACTTGGGGATGATCTGAATGTTGTTGAAGAAGGTATTACTGTTATCTCTGCTGATGGAACTGGGGGCCCTAAAAGCACTGAAGCCCCTAAGGAGGTTGTCCCATGATTCCAATTCTCTGCTGGAATGTTCGTGGCCTTAATACGTTAGGTCACACAACTTCACTTCAGACGCTTATTGCATTACATGGGCTGAAGTTTGTTGGTCTTGTGGAAACTAGGGTTGCATCTGCGAAAGCTACTATGATTTCCTCTCGGATTAATGATACTTGGACATGGTTTTATGATTATATTGATGGACCAGGTAATCGTATTTGGCTGGGTTGGGATCCGAGATCTGTTTTTGTTACTATAGAGGACATGAACCATCAGGTGATCCATTGTCAAATTACATCTTTGGCTGATCGGGAGGTTATTAGGGTATCTGTGGT
>MJHO01000519.1:0-27737 GCA_002076135.1 Xerophyta viscosa | reverse complement strand
AAGCTTTCGCAACAACAAAACGGTGACTCTTTGGCTGGTTTGTGTGGATTGGGACGGTCATCTTTGGCTGGTTTCAACGGTGACTCTTCGCCTTCCCCAACCACCTCCAACAGTTTTCCGGCGATCGGGTCATTTTCTGCTGCCGCCGCTGCCGTTGATCCGGCGATCCAACGGGTTCCATCGCCCTCAACCTCGGGCGGATCCAATCCTCCATCGGTTTTTCCATCGGATCCTTGTATCTCTTTGGTTGCGAATGTCGTCTCTTCGGCTGCTCATGCCATCTCTTTGGCTTCCCATGCCGTCTCTTCGGCTTCTCATGCTTGTCCTACTGTCGCTCCGACGATCCAATGCGTCCCATCATCTCCAATCTTCGGCGGATTGGATCTGCCATCGGGTTTTCCTTCGGATGCTAGTGCCTCTTCGGCTTCTCAAGCCGTCTCTTCGGTTTCTCATGCCGCCACTGCCACATCTCCGGCGATCCATAACTTCTCTGACTTTGGCATGATTACGGATCGGATCCCTGAGTTTGCTCAACGATTTGATGTTCAAGAATTCACTGCACTTCGGGAACGGATTGAAGGCTTAGTGTCGCCGGCTCCATCCTCATCAAATGCTTCATCATTGGATGCGCCGGCATCCCCGTCTCCACCAATTGCTCCCCGCTTCTTGAATATGATTTCACCGCGGCCACTCCGTGTCGTTGCAGGCGGAGGAGCTAGGAATTCCAGTGCTTGTTTGAGGAATGCAAAACTCGACTATGGTAAACCCTAATGCAACTGCGTTTCGCCTCACAGGCTCCGATTTCGCTCTATGCTCTCATGCACTCCTAGCGCCACTATAGGGAAGTTCCGCTGGTTGGGCTTCTGCCCCTTTGAATCCTCACGTGGTGGCGAGTCCGGCCACTATTGCACCGACGAATATTCCTATCGTGCATGCTACTGTTCCTTCCGCTGCTGGTTCTACATGTCTTGCTAACCTTCCTATGGGGAATCCACCGAGTGTCTCCGGTCTCAAGCCGCCGAGCCCCAATGTGGTCGTGTATCCAGCCACCGCAACATCGATTCCTAATGTTGCTCTACCTTCCCATTTGAACAATGGTAAATCTATTACACCTCCATTGAATAATCGTCAGCATGTGCAATTTGGATCATTCAAAGAACCAGTCCAAAAGACAGCCACGTTCAGCTACTCAAAACGAACGTCTTTACACTATGTTGAACCCCTAAAGGTTGAAGGTCGGATTCGAGTGTCGCCCACATACCAGCAGGTGTTACAAGGTATGGAACGATGGAACCACACACTTGTTGGGTATTTTATTGGGAGGAAGCCTTATTTTCCGGTTTTGGAAAAATTTGTTCGGTCATTGTGGAAGAACCTGGTGGAAATGAAAGCTAATGCCAATGGGTTTGTTTTCTTTCGGTTCTCATCGGAGGAGGAAATGATGGAAATATTGGAGGGTGGACCTTGGATGATCCAAGGGCAGCCACTATTTCTTGACCTTTGGAAGCCCGGTATGTCCCTAACTAAACAAGTACATACTGAAGTACCTGTGTGGGTGAAGCTTCGGAATTTGCCAACGGAACTATGGACGACTGATGGACTCAGTATTGCTGCAAGTGCTGTAGGTAAGCCACTTTTTCCTGATGTTGTCACTCAAAAGCGGGAACGCATTGATTTTGCGAGAGTTTGTGTACTGATTCGTGCGGATGCTGAGCTTATTTACTCCTTTGATGTGGAGATGCCCCACGAGTGTTCGGGTACGTGTGAAGTAATTGTAGACTATGAATGGCAGCCTCAAAAGTGCTCTAGGTGTGTTGTGTTTGGGCACACTGATGCCTCTTGTCCCCAACGGCCGGCATCTGTCACGGCTATAAATGATCAACCCAAGGCCCGTATGGAATGGAAACGCGATCTCAAGGTAAAGCGTGTGGCTGAAAGGATGTTGCCGGGGCGTGAATACGGATTTGTATAGGGCTGCGGTCAGATGCACGGTTCTAAGCGTAATCCAAAGAGACGTCATTGTCTTGAAGTCGGGGCTTTGCTCTCTAGATCCACAGGTAGGTCTAGCATGTTTTCTACTATGATGAAGAATTATTAAAGCTGGTTCGGGTGTTGTAGCTGCCTCGGGTGATGTGGTTGGTTCGGGTGCGGTTGCGGGTGGCTGGTGTTTTCTGTTGCTTCGGGTGCTGTCGTGGGGGCTGGTTCTTGCTGCTGGTTCGGGAGATGTTGCGGGGGTAGATGATGCTAATAGCTCGGGAACTCAAGAAGATGTTGCTGCTATGAATGCTGTTATTGGTACTTCCATACCTCTAGCTACTACTACTCCATCTATTATGGTGTCTAATACGCTTTTTTTTGATGTACTCCCTTGGGGATGATCTGAATATGTCATTTTGAAGAAGGTATACTATTATGCCTGCTGTCTGATGGAAACTGGGGCCTAAAGAGCACTGAAGCCCCTAAAACGAGGTTGGGTCCATGAGTGGCAGAAAATCCTCCTTCTATTCGCATATGTTTTTTGGTTGGCTTGTAAACTTACGTTTGATGCGTTGAAGGCTAGAAACATTCAAACAAACTTTGAATGCACAACGTTCGGACTTCAGACGCTCTATCTGCATTAGCAATTGGTGCTGAGTTTTGTTGGTCGATTATAAGTCACTTAATAATAATATGGCATATGTGTGAAGAGTAGTATGCATTAGCGAAATCTTACTTATGTATTTTACTCATCTGCGAAAGCTACTATGATTTCCTCTCGGATTAATGATACTTGGACATGGTTTTATGATTATATTGATGGACCAGGTAATCGTATTTGGCTGGGTTGGGATCCGAGATCTGTTTTTGTTACTATAGAGGACATGAACCATCAGGTGATCCATTGTCAAATTACATCTTTGGCTGATCGGGAGGTTATTAGGGTATCTGTGGTATATGGACTTCACACAGTTCAAGAGAGACGTGTTCTTTGGGATAGTTTACTTATGAAGGCCGCTTCCTCTCATAATACCCCATGGATTGTGATGGGAGACTTCAATACTATTATTCATGAGAATGAGGTACGTGGAGGAAGGGTAGAGGAAGATGAACTTGCTGATTTTAATGCATGTTTGGCAGCAACTGATCTAATTACTCTTCCGATGACTGGGTGTTTTTTCACATGGTATAATCAACAACATGGAGATCGTGGTATTTGGAAGAGACTTGATCGTATCCTTGCAAATCCAAGCTGGCTGATTTCTTACCCTCATGTACCTTACCGATGCGAGCTACCTTTCACTTCAGATCACTCTCCACTTCTTTTGACATTCGGTATGGATCAAAGGCTAAAGGGGACTTCTTTCAGATTTGATAATTTTCTGGCGCACGAACCAGGATTTCTGGAGCTGGTGGATTCTGTATGGAGGCATAGTATTGTTGGGACACCAATGTATTCTGTTGTGAAGAAACTAAAAGCTTTGAAGCCCCCCCTTCGGCGACTTAAAAAAGCTAAAGGTAACTTGCACTGTAATGTTACTTCAGCTAAGCATTTCCTTTCGGTGTGTCAAGAACTACTTATTACACACTATTCTGTTGATGCCCTAGTTCGTTTGGAGAAATATTGTAGACATCTCTACTATAAGGCTGTTAAGGTGGAACAAATGGCACTAGCACAACGAGCGAAATTGAATTGGCTTAAAGATGGTGATCAATGCACTAGTTTTTTCTTCAAGAAAGTGGCAATGAGAAGAGTGCATAATCATATCAACTTGCTCGAGGATGCAAATGGGAGTGAAATCTACGAGCCAAGTAAAATCCGTGAGGAGCTAATACAATTTTATGCAGATTTGTTTGGGAAATCTATCCATGCAACCGGGGTTACTTCAGCACAAATGCAGGGATTTATTCGATCTTCACTTAGGGGCTGTTTACTTCGCGCGGAAGAGTGAGAAGTGAGAAGTGAGAAGTGAGAAGTGAGTGAACTGTGAGAACTGAGAAGTGGCGGAGAAGTGGTGTTTTGAGTTTCTTTGTTTACTTGAGATTGTGAAGTGAGAGATGGAAGACAGTTTCGTTGTTTACTTTGAGTTGGAAGTGAAGCTGGAAGACAGTTTTATTGTTTACTTGGTATAGAAAGTGAACTGAGTTGTAAACATATTAAATTTTATAATATATAAAATTAAATCTTAATTATATTATATTATATTGATTATTATATTAACATTAATATCTAGAATATAACAAATATATTATACTTATAATTCTTTATATTATTAGTTTTTTAATTAAGTATTTTACTTATAAAATATATTAAATGACGTTATATATTATTTTATAATAATATTTTACCTATATAATATCTATATATATCTTATATATATTCTTATTATAATATCACTAATATTATATTATTTATAATCTTATATTATATTTTTAATTATAGTATTTTACTTAATATATTATATTATAATACTTATATATATTATATATTATCTTTAATATAAATATCTTATATATAATCTTATATTATATTTCTTATATAATATCACTAATATTATATTATTTATAATCTTATATTATATTTTTAATTATAGTATTTTACTTAATATATTATATTATATTACTTATATATTATATTATAATATTATTTTACCTATATAAATATCTTATATATAATCTTATATTATATTTCTTATATAATATCACTTATTTATATATTATATTATATAAATTATACATTATATTATATTATAGTATGATAAGATATATTATATTATAATATATTATGTTTTAAGAATATATTATACTCTATTATATTATTATTATATAATAATGTATATATATTATTTATTTTATTAGATTATATAGTAATATAATATATTATACCATATTTCTTCATATTATATTATCCTATATTATATTAATATGTTATACGATATTATACTTTTAATTATATTATATTACTTATAAAATAAATGTATAAATATTATATACATCTCATATATTATATAACATATAAATGATATATTTTATAACTTCATCTTATATCTTATATATTATATTTATATCACATATTTAAAAAAAATATACATATAATAACATTGTTAAGAATATAATATAATTTATTGAATGATCATGAATTACAATGTACGCACAACTCATTTGTTTATACATATACAGTGAATTAAGTAAATATATATTATACACGATTACAACATCTGATAATTTAGTTTCCGAATGTTGTGGAGCATTCTTCCTTCGGCAGCGCCGTACACCCTGCAAAATAACCAACAATAACACAGTATCGTATTCTATGTTAAAAAAAAAGCTAAAATGGAAGTATTATTTAGAACCCTCAGTGCTCTGCTCGCAGCGCATCATCGGATTATTTTGCATTTGAGAATTTAAACCAATAATGCTCCAACACTGATATAGTGGGAACAAAATAGGTTTCAACCCCTTAATGCAATACTATTGCTACCCAATACTTGTGCCAAAATGTTGTTATAGTGTAGTATCATTTAGTATGCCCTCATCTTGAGCAACAATTTAATCATCGGGCATTTTAAACAATCATTAAACACAAGCATGGCAGCAGATAGTTAGCCCTCATCTTCTTTTCTTTTTCTACTGACTGTGTAAGTGCTGGCCTTTTTTTTTTCTGACTGTTGAGTGTTGCTGGCTGTTGTGATATCGCTTACGATTGAGTATATTGCTGGCTGCTGAGTTATACTGCTGGTTGCTCCCTACGGAGCCATCCAGCAAACACAACGAGCATCTACTCAACCAGCCAGCACTTTACAATTCCTGCAAAAAAATAAAACATCCAGACTCAACAGCCCACAAATTCCACAGAGTCAGAACAATATACAACATCCAGCACACAAGGCAGCAACTATCAGATACCAGGCAGCTGCTAATAACACAGCCATCAATGACACAACCACCAAAAATAACACAACAGGTACCTGCTAATACACAACCATCAATATTAGATACCAGGCAGCAACTTCTACATAGTCAGCCAAAACAGCACACAAGGCAGCAACTACTGCACAGCCATAAAAACAGCACAAGCAGCCAACAACTAATACATAGCCAGAAACCTGCACATTAGGAAGTAAAATACACAATTTCCAGCACCATTCTCACACAAGCATCCAGTAGTCACTGCCAGCACAAACCACAACAGCCAGCAAACACAGAACAATCAGCAATATACTCAAATGCTACCCAGTCAGCAACCTACACAAAATGCAACAATATTTTCAACAGCTTGCAACAATTACACATCCAGTATAAGACACAGCAGCCAGTTACTTGCACAACCGATAGCACAAACCATAGGTTCTAGCAAAATACTCATAAGCCAGCAACATACACAAAAGCCAGCAGTAACAATAGCAAACGTAACAACCGTTAAATAAGCCTTCAGAATTCTCTAGAGAGAAAGGCCAAAATAGGTCCACCAAAGTTGATTAAAAGATCATATAGCACTACGAAGGGCCTGGTCCACTTGCTGATTGGAAGATAAAGTTCGTCATCCAATTACGCCTCATCCGTGAAGGCTTGGCTAAAAAGCCACGAGCCACCGCTGGCTCTTTCAACAAGTGATCATATATATTATCAATTTCAGTTTCAGAAAAGTCATTCTGAAACTCCAAAACAGCATCTAGAAGGGCCTTAGGGTCAGGGGTATTCTCTTTCAAACTTTCAATGGATGAAGCAACTTCCTTCAATCCTAACAAGAGCTTGTCCACGAATTCACTTTGTAACTTCCCTCGGGACTTTCCGGTTGTTTCCTTAGCAGTAGATGATGTTGACGGATATTGGTTTTGGATATTTGGAAGAGTTGGGGAACACTGCGAAGGGATATCTGTTGGGATCTCATCGACATCGGCTGAGATGTCGTCAAATCTTGCAGTCCCACCAAAGTCATTATTAACATCTTTGCTATAAGTCCCGACAGCATCATCGTCCCCACATATTGTTTCTAGTTCATCAAATTGATCAATGGGCTGGTTGATATATTGTTTTAGTTTTGGCTTTGCCTATATAAACATGATTAGGTTATGACAATGTTAAAAGAATAATTTACATGTCACAACAATACATACCTTTAACAATTCAGAAGTCGTTTCACTTTCAAATGTTACCATTTTATTGACATCATCCCAGCCGGCCCCACTTTGCCTCATTACCTCCCTTATGTCCCGGAGGCGTCCTTTAAGGCTCCTATAATGGTTCTTGACATGACTATCATTCAAACTGAGTTGGAATTTGTCATTTATAAAACGGGCAGCCGCTTTAAATGCCTGAGGCTTAAAGGTCTTTTCGGCTTTCATGCCCTGATGTACTTGCTCTACTAAAAATGATATTACTGCCCTACTCTGTTGCGAGGTCCAGCGATGGTTAGGAGAAGACTTTTTCTTCGGCTGTCTCCCACCAGAGGATGATGATTGTTGCGGTGATTCACCACTATGTTCCATAATAGACCGAATAGTAAGCTACAAAGGATAATACACAAATGAAAGTCTACCCGAAGTTTAAACATTCGTTGCATGTCTTGAACAAAAAAGTAGTAATAATACAAGCCAAAGATAATAGATCCTTTTACAAAAAAAACATAATCAACAGTAACTATTCCACATTTCTTGTGCAATTGCATCCCTTCTTGCCACCCACACTAGATTTGCCGATCTTTGTTGGCTTTGACTCAACGGTTGGCTATCGTGTTGGGTGCTATAATTGTGGGCGTCGTACACAACTTCATCCATTGTTTCAATATCATTAACAATGGAATCATTCGGATCAACGCCTAAAATGTAATTGTGCAGCACCGCACAAGCCAACACGATATCAACTTGCATTTGAAGGGAATATTTTGGCTTTGTACTATCAAGAATATTGAAACGATTCTTAAGTAATGCAAAAGTCCTTTCAATAGTTGATCTCAAACATGAGTGACGAAAATTGAATAACTCTTTAGGGTTAGTGGGAGTACGCCCTTCAATTTCTTTGAGGTGGTAGCGCACACCCCTGTATGGAGCAATGAAGCCCGGCATTGTAGTGTAACCCGCATCGACAAGATAAAATTTACCTATAGTTCCAAGAGACAACAATTTTAATAAGTTTTTATGACACAAGTAATAACACCTATCATAAGTTATTTATATGTCACCTTCGGGGACTTTTAGTCCATTCGGACGCCTTAATGCATCTTTAAGAACAGTAAAATCATTAGCGGATCCTTCCCATCCTGCTAATATATACATGATCTCCATATCGGGTGTACAACATGCCAAGACATTTTGGGTAATGCCCTTTCGTCCTCGAAATCGTGGTTGTAGGTGCAGAGGGACCAATGTTGGAACATGTGTACCATCAATTAAACCTACACAATCCTACAAGATCCAACATAATAGTCACATACCATGTTGATTTGCTAAAGTTGAATGACAGCAATGACAAAGGCATACCTTAAAGTACGGGTACCAATTTCGATTTGCGGCTATTTTAGGGTGAACACTTGCGCTTGGTTGCTTCATAAATAAATGCTTCAAACTATTTATGGCATGTAGAACTCGTCGAACATACACACTCACTGTTCGAGTGGATCTAAAGAATGTTGTCCTTACTGTCCTATTCCTATGGTTGTGTCCCACAATATTCAAAAAGTATGCTAGTTGCTCCTCAATAGTGACATGTATTGTGTCCCTAAGACAACCGTTGTCCCTCATCAATTGTGCTAGATTCAGAAATGCTCGTGGGTTCATTCTCAAGTATGAGATACAACTATCTCCGGTCCCATACAAAATATGACGGATATTTGCGTTCCTATGCAAGCGTCGATAGGTAGAGGGCTCAGTAGGAATGTTACTAGCTTATTCTAGCCACAAAAAGATGATACCAAACACAGTGAGCATTACTGCATACACGGCACTACTCACAACCATATGCAAGTCTTGTCTCCTCATCTAACAATGTCAAAAACAACATATTACACAACTTTAACACACCACATATATAGCACAACAGCAGCCAACAGACACAGCAACTACTACATAGCATAAACAACCCACTAGCTAGTAAAAATAGCAACACTAGCCAGCATACACAAACAGCAAGCGTAAAGCTAGCAAACACATCCAGCAAAAGCATGAATCAGCAATCGTAAGGAGCCAGCAACCAACAAGCACACCCTAAGGCAGCAAGACACCCTAAGCAGTCAGGGCCACACGCGGCAAAAAAACCACAAAATATAGCAAACATAACATCCACCAAGCAATGGATACAAACAGCCAGGCAAAAAAAAAAAAAAAAAAAAAAACCGTCGACAACCGACCAAACCCTAGATCTGAAAAGAACAGCAGAACAAAAATCACGGCCAGCAATCACCCCTTCTTTCAAAATCCCTCCAGTAAAATCAAATATTAAAGGATAATCGAACAAAATTAACTTTTTTACCTCGATCAACCAACCTGTAAAAGTTAGGGTTACGAAGAATAGATCACAGATGCACCTTCGACAAGCCCAAGTAGCGTACAATCGTTGCCGCCGTGGTCCTCACCGGCGATGACTATCGACCGGAGCGGGCGGTGGCAGATCGATCGGAGATAACGAGGGCGATTTTTTTTTTTTGCTTCCGCGCTACAGTGATCGCGAAGTCGCTCTCGCGGTCGAGAAAGAGACGAGCGCGAGTTCGCCCACTTCGTAGCCTTTGGCTGCGAAGTGGGCGAACTCGTGTCATAATATACTCGCGGAACTCAGATCTGAGTTCCGCGAGTTCGCGCTGACAAGTAAACAGAGTAACTCGGATTTGAGTTCTCAGTTCCGCGAGTTCGCTCAAATCCGGCCCAAGTAAACAGCCCCTTAGCCAAACTCAAGCAGAAGCCATGGTTTCTCCAATCACTAAGGATGAGGTACAAGCTGCCATGTTCTCTATTCCTAATGATAAGTCACCGGGACCAGATGGTTTCACATCTGCATTCTTCAAGAAGGCATGGAGCATAGTCGGAGATCAGGTTACGGAAGCGGTACTTAATTTTTTCGAAACAGGTCATTTGCTAAAGGAGATAAATGCTACGCTTATCACTCTTATCCCAAAGGTACCTTCTCCTCGCAAAGCAACTGATTTCAGACCAATATCCTGTTGTAATGTGATCTACAAAGTTATCTCTAAAATCATAGCAAATCGTATGAAAGATTGTCTCTCTGATCTTGTGCATTGCTCCCAAACTGCTTTTATTCCGGGGAAGGCCGTATAGTGATAATATCCTTTTAGCACAAGAACTCTGTCATGGTTATAATCAGAAAGGATTACCTGGTAGGTGTGCTTTTAAAGTTGATATTGCCAAAGCATATGATATGGTTGAATGGGATTTTCTTATTGCTGTCTTGGAGTGTATGCAATTTCATCCAAGGTTTATCAACTGGATTCGTTCTTGTATATGCACATCATCTTTTTCAATCAATATTAATGGCAAAGCAGAGGGATTTTTCTATGGTGCTCGAGGTCTTCGGCAAGGTGATCCAATATCGCCTTATCTATTTACATTGGTTATGGAGGTGTTATATGGTATTATGAGAACCTATATTGACTCAGACTCATTATTTCGTTATCACTGGAGATGCGAGTCAACGAGGACTTTCATGCTGACCTTCGCAGATGACTTACTTCTTTTCTGTGCGGCTGATATGCACTCCATTGATATTTTCAAGCGAGGATTACACACTTTTGCAGACTTATCTGGTCTTCGGGCGAACCCCAATAAAAGTCATTTCTTCACTTCGGCTAGTGCTCATTCTTTACAAGATGACATCAACCAACATTTGGAATTTCAGCTGGGTCGCTTACCAATGCGATATTTGGGAGTTCCTTTGATCACATCTAAACTTACTATCGCTGATTGTAAGCCACTAATGACTCGCATGTAGACGAAACTTGATTCGTGGCTGCATAGATCTCTTTCTTATGCAGGTCGACTTCAGCTTATTAAATCAGTTTTGAGTTCTCTTCATATATATTGGTCAGGGGTTTTCTTATTACCTAAAGGTGTTATACGGATGCTGGAATCCAAGATTCGGAAGTATCTATGGGCCGGTAATAATGAGGGTGGACATGCAAAAGTAGGATGGGCTGATGTATGCCTACCAAGAAATGAGGGTGGCCTTGGCATTCGCTCTATTGCTACAATCAATCAAGGGCTTATAATGCGGCATCTTTGGAGCATTCTTTCTAGAGATTCTTGCTCTATATGGGTCTCATGGATACTTGCAACACGTCTTAAGAATACATCCATTTGGCGTGTACGTTATTCTAGTCGGACTGCTTGGAGTCAGATACTTAAGCTGAGAGATCGTATCCTACCTTTCATAAGATTTCGTATTGGAGATGGACAACAAATTTTCTTATGGCATGATCCATGGCTTGATGGGAGACCACTTTTGCCTCGGTTCCAGCACGGACCGATTATTTTGGGGATACCACATGATACTTTACTGGCAGGAAAGTAATTACGGAAGAGGTTGGAATTGGCCTAGTGCAATCATCTGAGTTGCAGTGAAGATAAAAGTCGCTACCGTAAAATTTTCCAATTAGAAGCTGACTTGTAGTTTGGAACGTAACTACTTCTGGTCATCTATTCTCGGCTTCAACTTATGAAGCCTTACGTCATAGAGGCCCAAAGTTGCTTGGGCTTCTTTGCTTGAATGAAGGCTGGTCGAGTACCACGACATTGGGTTTTATTTTAATGGCTTGCTATACGAGAACGTTCTACCACGAGAGACAAACATGGATGGAAGAATTGTTCAACAACAAATTATCTTCTTGTGAGACTGCAGTTGGTTGTAATCACATCAGCAACATATTTTTTGATTGTGTATATTCAAAGGTGTGTGGAATTTCTTAGGCATCGTGCAAATTCTTGTGGCGGAAACAAGGGTGGATGGAGGGTATTCTATGGGCGGTAGGGAGATGGCGAGGCAAGCATTTACTTAATGTTGCATTCCGACGTCTCTTAGAGGCTCTTGTATATCATATTTGGCGGGAACGAAATGCAAGATGGATAAGAAGGAAACGAAGCGAAGACCATAAGATATAGCTATGGATGCCATTCATTCGGTCTATCACTCTCTTATTTCCTCACGGGTAGATGATAGTATACAAACATGCGCTATTAAACGCTTATGGCACATTGCTTGGTAGACTGTGTTGTTACTAGTGGTGTTGTGAAGTTGTCATATTGTTGGTTAGACATGTTACCATGTTGTCATGTTGTGATTTTATGTGTAGGTTTTATGACTTCGTGGAGTCAGTTGTACTGAATAGCAGCATGTTGCTATGTTTGTTGCGGCATATCACTCAGATATGTGCGCTTGATTGTAACTTCATCCTTTTTATTTATGAAACTTACCTTTCCTCAAAAAAAAAACAACAAAACGGTTTGAACAGAATTTATGATCCCTCCTCAGCAACTTGAATCAACGCTTATGCAGGATCCATCTCGAGCTAACAAAGTGGCGGCCACAAAGACATATTACAATATGTAACTACCGAAATGCTTGCCTAGTTTGCTAATGTATCCAAACGTTATAGTTTACGGAAGTACTTCACGTCCAAAAACGCTATATGTGAACTTTACGCGACTCAAAGTCGCCTTTATTTATCTGAGATAGATACGGATCCACTTGGATTGACCCGTGCTGCAGCGCTTCTTCTAAGCGAGGTTGAAAGCAAATAAGATATATATTTAATGCCTAAATTATGTTTTTACTTTTGCTAGGTTGGGATATTAAATTAAGTGCTATATATCAAAGATCGGGACCGTGCATTTTCTAAAATTTGAATTCCGGCTGCGCATCAAATAAGGCACAACAAAAGTAGGTATCACGTTTCCTGCCGCACGCATGAAAGTAATATTTCTGTATTTGTGCGGTGGTAAGAGTTGCAACAAATTGCTTAAGTTGCAGACTTGCAACAAAATGCCCACGTATTTAAAAATGTCAAAAGATTATCTCCGCTCGGAACGCTAACGCACAAAACATACTCGTGTGCAAGCCTAGAAACATGCGGACCTTATCTTGGTGATGAAAAATCGTGACTTTCGAGAAATATTGCGTATGCTCATTGACAGCACATGCGATAAGGTTGATCGTATGTTAGCAGCTGATTAGAGCAAATATAGCGAACATAGGATATCGTTGCGGAGATACAAGCCTGAACTATAAAAGATAAGAGTTCAATTCCAAAACTTAATTTTTCAAAAAGTTCATCAGCGTTAATACCAAGTACGCGGGCATTTATTAGGAATAAACTTGAAGACATATGCAAATTTAACGTCTTAATAATTAGGAGATGGGCTAGGGCTCCCAGAGTTCTCAAACATCCGTTCATCTGCGCAAAATGCATCTACTGATTTCAGCGTTGCCTGTTTCGTCGCGACGGGCCGGATATATTTTGCTGGAGGTAACTATCGCCAAGGACTTAGCAAAAATTTTCAAATATCCACACACACACAAGACCATGCCACAAAGGCAACTAAAGGCTAAGAAAACTTACTCGGTCACGGACCTCACAGTAATGCTGACATCATGGTCATTCTACAAAAGAAGAGAAGCATCATAACAATCATAGAACAAGCCATCTAAAAATTCTGTGGGGATCTTCTAGAAGAGAATAGATGGATCTCGCAACTCGATTGAACTAATATATCCAACAACATCCCTTTTATATCTTCTTCTGCCTTGAAATCGTAACTGTTTGCCTATGGTTGAAAAAATTTAATATAGTAAATAAACACTCATGTTAATGCCCCCTACTGTTATGCAATTTATTGTTATGCTAAATTAATTTTTAACGGTCCCCAGAACATTATTAGTCAACTTCATTTTCTTTTCAAACTGCGCACATGAACAGTCGGAATTATAAAGACGGCGGGTCCGAAAATAGAAATAAAAAGATGATGTTTGGGGTACTACTCGCTGCTAATGACGTTAAGTTATTTTAAAATGGTTTCGGCTGACCGGTAAGGCTCGACCACAATTAAGATAAAAAACGTAAGAATGAACAAATTGCGATGGCAATGAATTCTTTTTTCTTCGTTCCAGCGGGCAAGTGATGTCTAATCAATATGTGGATTTCCTCCATCTTGCCACAATCCGCATGTTTAATGAGAATTTGACGAAGTCGCATGACGGAATTTTGTTACGGAAATTTATATTAATTGGTTAGCAAACGATTATATAAAAAATGAAACCAGATTTTGCCATTGTTCTTACCGGCTTACACTATGTCGGGCTCTACCTGAAATTCGGCAAAATAATAATTCAAGCTATACAAAGTGGGATGTGCAAGCAGAGGATCGATCAACCACTACGAAAGATATGCGCGAACAAATTGCACATGAGTGTTATGGTCAATACGTTCCTACTTCTTTGAGAATCTCTATGTTCCGTAAGTGTTTTGTCATCCTTTCGGCATAACTAAATTTCTAATTTCATTTGGTTTATACCTTTTGCGGTATAGACTAGAAGTGGTTGAAGCGTGAGCTGTAAATTTCAGCACGATATCTGGTCACACTATTATATTGGGGTGTTGAAAATGCCACAATGAAGCTAAACAGAGCTGTACGGGAGCATGGAGTCGTGGTTATGTCCGAAACAGTTACAATTCAATTCGGACAAGCCGCTTTTAGGGCTATGATAGATGAATATAGCCATAATGCTTTTCGATGTCCTATTTTAGCGTTGGTTTGGATTTCAGTAGTTAGTTAACACTTTCCGTTGAAATCAGCTCTCTACATAACGTACCGAGCTGTCAATTTAGGAAAATTCACGTCCTACTGTGTGGCGCTGCCACCTCATCTTTTCGCACTTGTAAGGAGGCGTGCGCTTTGTAGGAGACCATGTGACACTTGACCCAGCCTCTGCCCGCACAAAAAATGGGCAGACGTACACTTTTCAAACCGGATATTTTCTTTGGCAAAAGCCGAATCTAGATTAGCCATGATACAAATCTCTACAAGCTTTCGCAAAAACAAAAAACGTTTTGAACAGAATTATGATCCCTACCTTCAGCAACTTGAATCAACCGCTTTATGCATGGAAATCCATCTCGAGCTAAACAAAGTGGCGGCCACAGAAAGACATATTACGATATGTAACTACCGAAATGCTTGCCTAGTTTGCTAATGTATCCAAACGTTATAGTTTACAGAAGTACTTCACGTCCAAAAACGCTATATATGAACTTTACGCGACTCAAAGTCGCCTTTATTTATCTGAGATAGATAGGGATCCACTTGGATTGACCGTGCTGTAGCGCTTCTTTTTAGCGACGGTTGAAAGCAAATATAGATAATATTTAATGCCTAAATTATGTTTTTACTTTTGCTGAAATTTAACTAGGTTGGTGATGCGATTCGGGGCTCCTCGAATTCGAACTCGACTTGCTCCGATTCAGTTGTTGGTCCAATCCTTCGATTTGATTGTCGAAGGTTCCCAAGACTTCTAGAATCAGGCTAAACTCCTATTTTGACTAATCAACTCTACAGATAACTCCCATGGGATGGCTCCTCGACCCTTGCCTATAGGGAGACAAGAACCTTCGGATAACGCCGGCACCTAGACCCGTTGCCTAATAGAGAAGGCAAAACGTCGGGTATAACGCTTGGACCCACAATCGACTAGGGGAAGTTCGATTGATAAGTCCGGTGGTGGACGCCACAATCTCTCCGATAAGTCCTAGAGTTCTAAAAGAACAAAAAGATTTCTTAAAATCCACATAATGGAACACAACCAAGTTGATTTGCATTGCTTGCCCCAAAGGGGTATTTAGAGTACATAAGGAGTTGTGAAGATGGTGGCGCCCCAAACTAATAGTCAAATGGGCCGAAATCTTTCCTAAATTCTAAGAAAAAATCAAATCTAGGGAAAAATCTAATAAACTTCCTAATTACATTAGGTATGGCCGAAATTTCCTTAAAGATCTAGGGATGCACATGTGGCCGGCCCTAGGATCTTCTTAATCAAATTGAGAATATTTCTCAAAATATCCTCTTGGCCGAGTTATGACCTAACTCTAACTTGAACCGCAGTTAGGTTCCAAGATTTGGATCATCATGACATGATTATGTTCTTTGGGCTTGATCTTGCTTGCCTCGGTCCAAAGTCCTTGAATAAATCCATGAAGTGATTCTTCGAATCTTCTAGCTCGAGCCCTTGTAATAGGTCCAACTGGAATTTGAATGCGCTCTGAGTCCTCTTTGATAGTGCTTCTTGTGTTAATCGAGTCCTTTGCGTCCTTTTCCTCATCATTCTCTTCCTCTTGAAAAGGATTTGTGATACGAACAAGGTGCGGAAATGATAATTCTAGCCGAAGCTACTCAGATCTATCTAGGTAAATTCAGGTAGAAATGAAAATAATAATAAAATTGGATAACTTCCCCTGGGGTTGGCTCCGTGACCCGTTGCCTATAAAGAGGCAAGAACCTTGGAATATGCCAGGCACCTCGACCCGTTACCTATAGAGAGGTAAGAACCTTGGTATATGCCTTTGAACGCCACAATCGATTACGGGAGATCGACTGATAAGTTCGGTGGTGGACGCCACGGATAAACCGATAAGTCCTAAGTTCTAAAAGAACCAACGAGTTTCTCTAACTCACAAATTTGATCTGCCAAGAAGCACTTCGTTCGGGCTGGTGTTTTAGACCGTATCACTATTGTTCTCAAATACGAATTTAATACCACTCTTACAAAGAGTTGAAACAGAAATCAAATTTCTACTAAGTGCAGGTACGAAATAGCAATCCCTAAATTCTAGTACTCTTCCGGTAGGCAATCGGATCTCATATGTCTCTACAGCCAGCGCAGCAACTCTTGCTTTGTTGCCAACTCTAAGGTCAACTTCTCATTTCGCCAACCTTCTAGGATTCTTTAGTCTCTGCATCGATATGCAAATGTGTGAGACACACCCGGTATCTAATACCCAATCTAAAGAATCTTTACTAGAGAGATTGATCTCAATAATGAACACACCTGAGGGCCCGGTTTCCTTAGCCTTTTTCACCTTCTCAAGGTGAACCTTGCAGTTCCTCTTTCAGTGTCCAGCTTTGCCACATTCGAAGCACTTGTACTCGGCCTTAGAAACGGCTTTCGCCTTCTTTTTAGCCTTTCCCTTTGCTTTCTTGTTCTTCTTAGCACCATTGGACTTTCCATTGGTCTTAGAAGCACTAACCACCATCACAGCCTTGCCCATGTCCTTCGTGACAGAGCTCTCAGCAGTTCTCAGCATGTTGAGGAGTTCTGGAAGCCCCCAACTTGTTCATATGGAAGTTTAGGACAAAAACGGAGCATAGGAGGGCGGGAGTGATTGAAGGACCAAGTCGATACTCAACTCGTGATCTATCGCAAGTCCAAGTTGCCCAAGTCGCTCGATCAAATCGATCATCTTGTAACATGGATCGTGCACGGAACTCTCCATCATCATTCTAGCCCTAAAAAGCTCCTTAGATATCTCATATCTAGCAGTCCTATCAGGCTCAGCATAAAGCTCCTTCAGATGGAGCATTATACTACCAACTATCCAGATTTTTATGTCTGACGTTGCAACTCAATTGCTCAATGGAAGCCAAAAGATAATTACACTTCGCAAGTTCTCATCTTGCTTCCATTGGTCCCAGGCTGAACTCGCTCAATTCATTCAGTGGGACTGTCGTTTAAGAAAGACATGGGACGACTCGAGAAACGTACGCTACTTTGAATACGAGGACCAGTTTAACATTGCGTAACCAATCGATATAGTTTGGTCCAGTCAATTTGTTCGATCAAGAAATGTTTATGTAAAGGCAAACAATTCACTACAAGCATTTCAAAGAATACAAAAACAAAAAGACATATATTAGCAGCAGATTATTTACTTGAAATAAACATCAAATAGATTATGGTTAACTCTAAGTGATGCTCCCACTATTTTTCTAACGAACATACACCTTCAACCATGATACGAAAATCAATATTCCTTAGTGAATAAGGATCCAATCAGCAAAAATATAATCACGTTTGCATGACGACGTACATTTTTCTGATCGGTAGACAACTTACGTTGTCAATTACATCTCTATGTAAATCTTGTTTTAGCTATAATTATTCATTGGTCTTGCATTTTTCCGCAAAAAAACCCATAATAATTTAAGTCAAGTACAACCTCCATTCCAAGTGGCGTAAAATTATGAGACAAGTCTTTGCGTTTTTTGCAATGAGACTTATCTAATCGGTTTACCCACTACATACAACCGGTAATGTGTGAATGATTAATACCCAGTGTTTCCTAAGTAACCATGCGTGTATAACATCAAGTCAATTAGGTCAAACACTTTGAACTCTTTTCATCAATTAATGGAGGGCGGCTAAGGTTTTTTTCGCAAGCTAAAACCATAAATTACTTGAATTTAAATCTGAAAGGTTTAGGGAATCATTTTTTAAGCAGATTATGCTTTAAGGTCTCATCTTATTATCCTAGCATGATTTCTAATGTTTGATCATAACAAGGCATGTATCAACATACAAGGCATGTTACAAAAAACACCACATGTATAACAATATAAAACATAGAAAATAACATGCTAAAACCACCAGATGATCATGAACATACCTAATCCACTCGAAGCTATCTGAGTAGAATTCACGTGTATGGTTAGCAGCTTGCATGCTATGCACTTGATTGTAATTCTCCGGAACTTTCTTCGTCCCGCCGTGAACTCTTCACGATCTTCAATTACATAATATTTTATATCCTTGTAGAACTTTTCTAAAAAGCAGAAAAGGATAAAATAAATTAAATTATTACACGACTTGCTTTTGAAGAAAGAAGGCATAGCAACGCAGGCTATATTTTACATTACAAAAATTCCTACTACATAAAATCGAGAGCGGCCTAGTCCATGATCATCCTTCACCACACAAAACATCCATATCATATATGAATAAAAATAAATACGATAATCCGATCACGACGATTTAAACATGCTTTTGAACTAATTTCAAAATTTAGTTCGTTTAGGGTTTTATGTCCAACTCTTAGTTAGTGTGCGGCAAATTACATGCATCGCATATAAATCATAATATTAACAATTAATATTATTATATCGTGATCAAATATTGACGATTATTATAGTAAAACCAAAGATAGCTTTGATACCACTTTGGGTTATCGGGGTCAAAAACACATCAGATGCACAGCAAAAATTTAAAAATTTTAAAACACAAACCCCGTGTACCCGAATACAGGATCACATTGGTATGCTATAATAATCTAAACAATTACATCGCATGTAAACCACCAAGCAGGGTAAATTACCTATTTGGTACCCCGACTTGTACCTATATTAACTTTTCATACTCCATTTTCCAAACGCACCTCAGCGTATACTCCAGCGAGAATCCGTGACGGCGCCGTTAACATGGATGACGTGGCAAAACGGATTTTTTACCCGTTAACATTTAGGCCCGAAAAATACTAATTTAGAAGCATACTTTGGAGAAACTTTAAACATAAAAGTTATAGATTTTGATGCAGTCTACAACTTTTATGTTTAGAAGTTTTTCAAAAAATGCTTCGAAATGTGTATTTTGAGGCTCCCAATAGTTAACGGATTTTAAAAAGGACTTATTAACCCGGTAGAATTTGAAGCCTAAAATTACCTATTTCCAAATATTTTTTGAAAAAACTTTAAGCACAAAAGTTGTTGACCTTATCAACTGTATAACGTTTATATTCAAAATTTCTCCAAAAAATACTTCTAACTAGGTGTTTTGGGGTATGGAAGTGAATAACTAAAAATTTAACTCGATAAAATTTGGAGCCTCATAACACCTACTTAGAGATACTTTTCGAAAAAAATTTGAATATAAAAATTATAGGGTGTGATACGATCTATAATTTTTATATTTAACGTTTTTTCAAAAAATGCTTGAAAATAGGTGTTTTGAGTCTTCAAAGTGTATCGGGTTAATAAGTCGATTTTAAAATCCGTTAACTATTGGGAGTCTCAAAACACACCCGAAGCATTTTTTGAAAAAACTTTAAACGTAAAAGTTGTAAATCTCATCAAATTCTACAACTTTTATGCTCAACGTTTCTCCTAAATATGCTTCTAAATTGGTGTTTTTGGGGACTAAATGTTAACGGGTAAAAACCCCGTTTTGCCACGTCATCTATGTTAACGGCGCCGTCACGGATTCTCGCTGGAGGTATGCGCTGAGGTGCGTTTACAAAATAGGGTACGGAAAGTTAATATAGGTACAAGTCTGGGTATCAAAAAGGTAATTTACCCAAACCAAGCATGATAATTAAAATTAATTTAATTAATTTTAACGCGATCCTATCATGCTTCTAATCACGGTACGAGTTTATCGATGTACCTTGGCGAGTTGCACACGCCGCTTAATGATTATCGGATTCTGATGAATTGAGCCGCGAAAATATCCGGCCTCTAATGCTAGTCCACGCTGAGACGCTCGCGAAACCGAAATCCGATTTTAATCGAATTAAAATCAAAGTTGGGCCTTTAGTGGATCAGATCCAAATCTCGGCCCGTTAACAATAGCCTCCTTCTTCTTCTTCTTCGTTCCGCTACCGCCCGCGCAGCCCACCGCCAGCCACCGTCCAAGCTTTGCCGTCAACACACGCCGGCGCGATCTTGGATCACAACGCCACCTCCTTTGTCTTCTCAAACTGCCGAAACGAACGCTGCCGTCGTCGGAGTTATACGTTCGGTTTTGTGCAACCGCTGCACTCCCGGTCCTGAACGTCGTCACCACTGTTGGAGCTCGACGTCGCGACCACTGGCTGGCTGAGAAGATGAGGATGAGGTCAAGAAGAGGTCGGCAAGGCGGAGGAAAAAGGGACTTGGGCAGTCGGCCGAGAATCTTGAAGCTTCAAGCTTCTGCCGAAGCGATTGCCGGCGACTCGTTCGGGAGGGGGCCGACGGGAGCGGGGGTCGGGCTCTAGTGCAGAGGGGGGAAACGGCGTCGTGGTCGATAGAGGGGCTTACGGACGTAGGAGATCGCCGTCTACTATGCTAGCAGTCTAGGGTTTCCTCTCGTCCGCATCGGCGCCGAAAATCTCCTTCGAAATCGGTTGAAAACGAAGGCATTGTGCATGCCTATATATATACATATATTACATATAAAAACCACTCTTTTGCCATATTGCAAAAAACGCCCTCAGGCATTTTGCAAAAGCTTTGGTCCAACTCTTTGGACATTGGCAAAAGCAGCTTCTCATGCACAAATTTTCGGTTTTTCGCGATCACATCTCATTTGCGTGTGACCCATTAGGTTCAGTACCACGCCGGCAGTGAATAAATAGTTAATTCAACTAATTAACAAATAATTAATTCAACCAATTAATTATATTTATTCACAGATCATGGTTAACGTCTAGCAACGTTAGATGACCGTATTTATTGCAGTAGTTATATTTTATCTCGTAACTTTTAGTTTGATGCTTTCAGGTTTAATATGACATACTACGTTGTTTTTCGTGGACGAAAACCGGGGATCTATGACACATGGCATGAATGCCATTCTCAAGTGTATGGTATATTCAAGCTGTTTCAAAAATTTAAACAAAGAAGAAGCGTTGGAAAAGTGTATATTCCTATATAGTTGTCGACCAAAGGCATAAAGAGTGGACGAGGATGTGCATAACAAGGAATTGGAAAAAGTCCATTTTTTGGTCATACTATATAAGGATGAAATCAAGCGTCTTAAATTATATCTAGCTATATCCGTAACTATCATTTGTATTTCTTTGCTGGTTGTATATCACATGAATGTAGTTGTTCGTATTGTTACTTATGACTCATCCACATTGTTGGTGTATGTAGGGTTATGAATGTTAAAATGCTCTATGATGACGTCATTCTAAGGGCTTGAGAAAGTACTTATGTTGATGCATTCAGTGTTGATGCTAATTAGCTTGGATTTTTTTTTGGTTTGGCGTGATTGTGCGCTGGTTGTCTGCAGATGCATTGTAGGGTTTGCTTTGTTCCTTAATAATCTGGAGAAGTGCAGTTGTAGCATGTGTCTGTACAGTTGAGTTATGTGCTTGAACCCAGTTCTTGTAATTGCTGAAGTTGTGGAATGTCAGATGTGTGTGTTTTTGTATGCAGGCCAGAGAATGGGAAGCAGTTCTGGGGAGTGCTGCAGTTCTGGAAATGTGCAGTTCTGTGTATCTGCTGCAGTTCTAGGCAGTGTATGTTTGTGAATGCAGTTATGAGAATATGCAATTGTGAGTTACTTGGTTATATCCTATATGCTGGAACTACATTAGTAGAACAGCAGTACTGTGACATTCTGGCATTTCAGAACTGTGAGTTTTGCTTGTGCACTTGTGTGTTGCTTGTGCACTTGTGTTTCTGGAAATGCAGTATTGTTTTATGCCTGGCTGCGTAGTTGTGTGATACTCGGGGGTTATGGAGGTAGCTTGTGCACACTCTGGATGCTTTTCGAAATTGCATGTTCAAGCATCATGCTTGTGTAGTTTTGTGATTCAATTGCTTGTTGGTGCTGGATGTAGCTTGCTGAAGCTGTTTTCTATCTCGGACTACAGTGCTGAGAAGTGCATTTTGACTTATTTTACAAAAACTTATATGAGTTTTTCAGTGCCTAGATTGTGCATTGTTAGTTGAATGCAAGTTAGTGGTGCATCGTGAGTTGAGTTGTTGCTTTGCTGGGATGTAGGTTTGCGAATTTGGAGTTTTTCTGGAACTGCACACTTGGAGAGGTTGTTGAGTGCCAGTGTGGAAGGTTGTTTTGTGCAGTGCTGAGATGTTAGTTGGACCAAGGAAACCAAACAAGTGCAAGTCTGTTTGAGTAATTGAGCAATGTTTTGCAGAAATTGCTATATATCATGTTAGTGTTTATTTGCCAGGTATCTTTGATTGATGCCAGTATGTGATAGAACATTCGTGCCGTCTATTTATCGGACAGGCGTCGATTCCAGGAATGGAATTAGTGCTGTCTAATAGATAGGCTAGGCTTCGGTGCCATCTAAATACTTGGCGCAATACCATAAGATACCTATAAATTAACCACATGCAAGTGACACATAAGTACTTTCGATGATAGGTTCTTTGAGACTCATTTTATTCTTGGACAAACTGAGAGCAAAGTCGGCACGTATCAAGATACTGGCGCACGAAACACTGGATGGGACAGTACAGGTTCGCAATAGCAAGTTCTCCGTCGCGTTGAATAGCTGAATACAAAGTCAGTTATATTTTTTTTCATTTAACATTCATTTGTAATACATTGTATGATCATGTATATTGTATAATATATGTACGTTATCATTTTCAACTGTAAATAACAATGTCCAAAAAATATTTTTTATAAAAAGATTTAATATGTTTATTAATGTTTGACTATTTAATATTTTCAATTACCTTCTTAGTAATCTTAATATTTTTATATGTATCATATTATAATAGATTTTAATATTATATAAACCAGTTCAATCCGACGAAAAAAATAAATTAATAAAAATTAATAATAAGCTTATAAGTGGAATTTGAAAAAAAACTTTATTACATACATCATTTGCAACATTAGGCATAATATTACATATAATATAAATTACAATATTTCATAAAAAAAATAAATCTATATATTTGCTCTCATAAGTTTCGGAGGTAACTTTACCATCAGTTGCCATAATCGTCCAACTGCATCAAATCAAACACCAAATTTTCAACTGCATAACTCAACTGTATCAAACCAAACAGCAACTTTTCAACTGCAGTAGTTTGAACTGCGCCTAACCAAATGCACCTGCTGCATTACGAAAATAGAAAAACACAACTCCCAGCACTTCCAACTACTGCATTTACAACTCCGATTTTTAACTGCACCAAGCCAAACAGACCTAATTGTTGCATCAACATGTATTTGACAAATATGCACTGTAATATAGCAATGTGGTTTGTTAAAATGGCATTGGTTATGATATGTAAAGCTCATTGAAAGCATGTTTAGGTAGACCCATAATGTGTTGACAATAATGTAGATTGTTGTGGTAATTAAATTTGCAATAATTTTTTTTTATGGCAGGGTAACATGAAGCATAATTTCGGATCCATCGATTCTAGATCATTATATCTTCAGGATTAGTACAGATCTGACAATGCATTTGCTGAAGATAAATCTATTGTACATCTTCCGCAGTGGAAAAGTTACATTACGATCATGTACTTCTTGATCCTCGTCTAATCCCTTACCTACAGTGCGCTAGATTTTATGGACTTTGGCGCATACGATTTGTGCAGGTAGACTTGATCTTGATTACGAGTTTACAAAGAGATGGATTGAGTAGACACATACATTTCATTTACCTATTGGGAAGGGGCGCGGCTCTCCTACTTCGGGCACAACATGAAGTAGGAAACCGCACCCATCCTCGCCGTGAATCTCTGATTCGCACGGATCTCGAAATTTTTTTAAAACTTTCGTCCGTTTATTTGACCTATTTTTAAGTATTATTGGAAAAAAAATTTCAACTACAAAATTGTAGATTACATCAAAATCTTTATCTTTATAGTTGAAAGTTTTTCCAAAAAATACAAAATGATGTGCCAAAAAGATGATCAAAGTTTTAGATAATCTTTTTGACATACTGTTTGGCATTTTTGTAAGTTTCAACTACAAAGTTATAGATTGTATAAAAATTTATAACTTTATAGTTGAAAAAAAAATACAAAACGATGTTCCAAAAAAATGACCAAAATTTTGATTATCTTTTAGGCACATTGTTTGATACTTTTATAAAAAAACTTTTAATTACAAAATTTAAGATTTTGATGTGTTCTATAACTTTTATAGTTGAAAGTTTTTGCAAAAATGTCAAACAGTATGTCAAAAAGATAATCTAAAAAATTTGATCATCTTTTTAGCACATCGTTTTGTATTTTTTAAAAAAACTTTAAACTACAAAGTTATATATACATCAAAATCTACAATTTTGTAGTTGAAAGTTTTTCCAAAAAAATACTTACAAAATAGATTAAATAAATGGATGAAAATTTTAAGTAATTTCTCGAGATCCGTACGAATAAGAGACGGACGGCGCGGAAGGGCGCGGTTTCCTACTTCCTGTTGCGCCCGAAGTAGGAGAGCCATGCCCATTGGGAAGTGCATGATTATACTCCATGATATATTGGATATATCCGTACGTTAAGGAGTAAATCATAGATCGAATGTGCCTAGACTAATGTTGAAATACAATTGAGAAACCAAAAAAAAAAAAGGAACACGATTAATTTAGGAGGAGAAAAATAAAAGACCTACTAAACAAAAAGAAAGGTCCAATACTTCAAGACTCCAATTAACTACCGATGAAGCAATTGAAAACACTTTCTAATACATCAAAAGATTCAAAACTTTAAAACTCACAGAAAGAAAAAATGCTGAAACACTTAATTTCGACACACGAAACACTAAAAATCTAGATATATTTATAGCTAAGAAATTGCCATAATTCGGAGTCCTCAAATATGAGTAGAGATTTTTCGAATTGCCTTTAGAATATTCTCCGAAATATTATCCTAGATATTCTCCCCAAATAGTCCTATGAGGACTCAATTTAGTAGAGAATTTAACGCATATTTTAATAATCTCCACCTTGCCAAAGAAATCCGAAAACCTGCAAAACACTCCCGCTAAGCAAACTAGCTGATCTATGCAAAAACTCAACTATTCAAAAAAGGGACAAACATCTAAAATATCAATCAAGCCCAAACAAAATTTGGACTTGTGCAACAGAAGGAACTCACCAATCTCAGATGTTCCTTTTGAGGTCATTATAGTGGCACCCATCAGAAGAGACTTAAGATGGATGCCAGAAGTTTCTCGGTCGCCAGTCAAGACCATAGCACCCTAAACAACTAAAGGAGACCCACAACGTCAATGCTCAATGCATCGTAAAAGGGACGTAGTAGATCCAAAAGTCTCTTGAACTGCCGTTGTGATAAGACCCTACAATATAAAGATATTTGACCTCCTTAATCTCATACCCCTCGCAAAAACATGACAATCAATGTTGCACCCACTTTCATCAAGGGATCCTAAAGATATGAGTTTCTTTTTAAACGTGAAACATGATACACGCTACCCAAAGTCCACTCTACGCCATTATATATAGTGACACGAACTCTCCTTTCACCGTCAACCTTAAGAAAAGAATCATCCCTCAACCTTACAACTCCATCTTGAGTAGAATCATATGTAGTAAACCACTCGTTTCGAGAACATATGTAAAAGAAACAACTGCAGTCTATAATCCATGTCATGTAACTTACCTCCAAATCACAGAGAGAACCTCATCGATATCTACGCCAATAGTTGTATTCGCTGAGTCCTCTTCATATTGCCTTTTATTTTTCAGCTTCAAACAATCGGCCTTAATGTGCCCCTTCTTACGGCAGTAATTGCGGGATAATTTTTGTGCTTCGCCTTACCTCCATCTCTTATGGAACTTTCACTAGCCACTTCGTATCATAAGAAGTTATGCTTTTACTATCATATGTCTGTTTTTCAAGCAACTCTCTTATGGAACTTTCTCTCCCAATAACAAAAGAGTCTCTCAAATTCTTGAAAGATGGCGGTAAAGAGAAGAGTAATAGAATCCATCCTCTTCAGATCATTAAGGATAGAATTAAATTCATCAAAATGAGACTTAATTGATGTGCCTTCAAACATATGGAGCAAATATAGACGTTGTTTCAAGTAGAGTTTGTTGGAGAGAGATTTGGTCATGTACAGATGCTCTAGCTTGAGCCATAAGCCCGCTGTTGTAATTTCTTCGAGGACCTCCTACAAAACCTCATTAGAAAGATATAATTGGAACTTTGAAAGTGTCTTAAGATCTATGTCTTCTTTCTTCTCCTTTGTCACATCATTAGGCAAATTATCATTTCCGAGTAACACCTTATATAGTCCTTGTTGTGTAAGCAATGCTTATATCTTGACATGCCAAAGTGTGAAACTGATAGATCGGTCAAATTTCTCCACATCGTAAATCGCCATGATTTCGCATAATGAGAACCCGGAACTCTGATACCACTTGTTAGGAAAATAAACTCTAGATTGAGTGTGCCTTTACTAATGATGAAATACAAGTGTGAAACAATAAAAGGAACACGATTAAATATAAGGAGAAAAAAAATAAAAGATCCACTACACAAAGAGAAGAGTACAATATTTAGGACTCCAAACAAACACCAATGGAGCAATATAAAATATTCTCTCTCTAATACATCAAAATCCTAAAACTCATAAAATGGAAATACATAGAGACACTTAAATTCGGCACATGAAACCTAAGAATTATGGGTACAGTTATAACTGAGTTAATGGCATAATTCATATTCCTCAAAAATTGGTAAAGATTTTCTGAATATTGCCTTAAAATATTCTCCGACGTTATCCTCTAGATATTCTCTAAAAATAGAGTCCTATTAGGACTCATTTTAGTAGCAGATTTTAAGGCATATTTTAACATCGTAGATGGAAAGCCCATGATCTGTGCACCTAGAATATTATTTGGGAGGATATTCGTGCTAGGTCACTTGGTAAAGTACCTTATGACGATTTGATAGAAGGAAGGCGAGTGAAATTGTCACGCCCCGACCGGTCCCGGGCTCTCCCCACCCAAGCCTCGGCCGCACCACACGGCTGGGTCCATTTTTTCTCCGACCCAA
>MJHO01000518.1:23476-51141 GCA_002076135.1 Xerophyta viscosa | reverse complement strand
CGAACCGCTGACTGCGCCAAAGAACCTTGACCAGAGGAACCGTCTTATTCCTCAGGACCTTGTCCTTCCGATCAAGAATACGAATCGGACGCTCCTCATAGGTGAGATCTTCCTGGATGGGGAGCGACGACGACGAAGTAACTTGGGATGGGTCGCCCAAGTACTTCCGCAACATCGAAATATGGAAAACGTCGTGCACATGCGAAAGCCACTCTGGTAACTCTAATCTGTACGCTGCACTGCCGATCCGCTCGATAATCCTGAAAAGACCAATAAACCTCGGACTCAGCCTGCCCTTCATACCAAAGCACTGCACCCCTTCTAAAGGTGACACCCGAATGAAAACCATGTCATCAACCTGAAACTCTAACGCTCGACGGCGTCGATCTGCATATGATTTCTGATGGGACTGTGCGGTCTCGAGTCGTTGACGGATCACTTTGATCTTCTGGTTAGTTTCCTCAACAACATCCGTACTCACAGCCCCCGTATCCACCATGTTATCCCAGAACAAGGGAGTACGGCATCGCCTGCGGTACAGAGCCTCGTGTGGTGCCATGCCGATACTGCTATGGCAGCTGTTGTTGTAGGCGAACTCTACCAAAGATACGTGTTCGTCCCAACTACCGCTAAAATCCAATGCACATGCCCGTAACATATCCTCTAAGGTCTGGATAGTCCGTTCTAATTGCCCATCTGTCTGTGGATGATACGCGGTGCTAAACTTCAGATCGGTACCCATCTGATGCTGAAATGCTCGCCAAAAGCGCTAAGTAAAATGAGGGTCACGGTCAGATACAATACTCAATGGTACACTGTGCAATCTAACGATCTCCGCTATAAAGTTTCGGGCCAACCTCTCGGGTGTAAAGGTGCTCCGAACAGGAATAAAATGTGCGGTCTTCGTCAAACGGTCAACTACTACCCATATAGCGTCAAATCCGTGCCTCATCCTCGATAGTGCCTGAATAAAATCCATCGTGACATCTTCCCACTTCAAGACGGTACCTCTAACCGCTGAAGATAACCACCCGGCCTGAGTCGCTCTGCCTTCACCTGCTGACAAACTGTACACTGAGCTACAAACTGTCGGACGCCTTTCTTTATACCTGGCCACCAAAATTGCTGCCGTAAATTTCTATACATCTTGGTTCCTCCTGGATGGACTGACAGTCTACTGCTATGCGCCTCTAATAAAATCTGGTGTCTTAGCTCATCCGACTTTGGCACGCATATCCTGCCTCTGAATCTGACAATATCATCTGCACCTATGCGATACTCTGATATCTCTCCAAATCCAAGGCGTCCATGTATCTCCTGTAAGGTGGTGTTGTCCTGCTGTGCCATCCTCAGCCTCAGAAGTAGCTCCGGCTCGACACGATATGTGGCGAAGAGAACTCCTGGCTCACGCTCAAAGGCGCGCAAGCCCAAGTGGGTAAACTGCTCCGCCAAGTCCCACTCTCTCATAGATATCCCAGCTGGTCGAGACGAGGTCTTCCGGCTGGTGCGTCAGCTACGACATTCGCCTTCCCAGGATGATAGAGGATATTGCACTTGAAATCCTTCAAGTATTCGATCCATCGCCTCTATCGCAAGTTCAGCTCCTTCTGAGAAAAGATGTACTACAAACTTTTGTGATCGGTATATATCTCAAATTCCTCTCCGTATAGATAATGTCTCCAAAGTTTCAACGCAAAGATCACCGCGGCTAACTCAAGATCGTATACTGGATAATTACCTTCATGGGTTTAGCCATAAGCTATTACTCTGCCCCTCTGCATCACACATCCCAAACCGATAAAAGACGCATCACTATATACAACAAACCCACCCTGATCATCGGGTAAGGCTAAAACTGGTGCAGTGGTCAACAAATGTTTCAACTTCTGAAAATTCTGCTCACAGGCATCATTTCACTCAAAACGAACAGCTTTTCGGGTAAGCTTAGTCAATGCACTAGCTAACCGCGCGAAGCCCTCAATAAAACGCCGGTAATAACCAGCTAAACCTAAAAAGCTACGGACCTCGGTCGCATTCTTGGGTTGATACCATTGTAGGACAGCGTCAACCTTTGCTGGGTCTACCGTCACGCCCTCACGAGAGATTACGTGCCCCAAGAAGTGCACTAGGTCAACCAAAAATCACACTTGCTAAGTCTCGCGAACAATTGTCTCTCGCGAAGAACTTGCAAGACTTGCCTCAAATGATCCGCATGATCCTCCTCACTAGGGGAATATACAAGAATATCATCTATGAATTACACCACAAAACGGTCTAAGTAATTTTGAAAAATACGATTCATCATATCCATAAATGCTGCTGCTGCATTTGTCAGCCCAAACGGCATAACAAGAAATTCGTAGTGACCATACCAAGTACGAAAGGCTGTCTTTGGTACGTCCTCATCTCTAACCCTCAACTGATAATACCCTGACCTCAGATCAATTTTTGAAAACACTGCGGTTCCCTGCAACTGGTCAAATAAGTCATCGATACGAGGCAAAGGATATTTATTCTTAAGCGTAACCTGATTAAGCTGTCTATAGTCTATACACATCCTTAAACTCCCATATTTCTTCTTGACAAAAAAAACCGGCGCACCCCAAGGCGATAAGCTCGGCCGGATGAAACCCTTATCTAACAACTCTTCGATTTGAGCCTTTAGTTCGGCCAACTACGAAGTAGCCATTCTATATGGTGCCCTGTATATCGGGGTCGCTCCAGGTATCCTCCAGGAAAACGTCCAGGAATTCATTAACAATGGAAATACTATTCATCTCGTCGGTCTCCAACGACGGGTTAATTAAATAGGCCAAATATCCAGCACAACCCTGCCCAAGCATTTTGCCTGCCTTCATTGCACTGATAATAGGAATTCCTACACCAAAATCCTCACCATAAAGCTGAAATTTCGATATGTGCGGTATTCTAAAGGAAATGACCTTGGTTCGGCAATCTATTTTAGCATAGTTACCAGCTAACCAATCCATTCCCAAAATAACATCAAAGTCAGACATATCCATAACAACTAAATCGGCGTGTAGAGTTCGATCTCCAACTCGAATCTCGCACCCACGAAAACGACAATCGGAAAACAATACATAACCCGCAGCAGTAGAAATCTCAAACATACAATCATATTTCATAAGACATACATGGCAATTTAACAGCAAAACTCGACGAAACAAAGGAGTGTGTAGCACCCGAATCAAACAATATGAATGCTGGTAAACTACAAACTAGCAAAATACCTGCGTTAGCTGTCGAACTACCACCTGCCTCTTCACTCGTCAAAGCATTAACTCTCCCCGAGACTCTCGGTGGCTGTCCTTGCTGCACTGCTGGCCTTGTCGCAGAACTCCCTTGGGACTGCTGCGGGAACGGCGGTCGGTACTGCTGATACTGAGGTCTCGGCTGCGGAAACGATGCCCTCTGTTGCGGCTGCCGAAACTGTACTACAGACTGCCCCTGGGACTGCGGCTGTTCTGCCGGTAAGCTCGGACACTGATCTTTGTAATGCCCCTTCTCATGACAATAAAAGCACTCTATTTCCGACATCGGTCTCTGCTGCCTACCCTCCCCACTTGAAATGGTTCGGGTATTGGCAGAGACACCAAACTTCCTCTTCTTTGGCACGAACTTTTCTTTCCCCTTCGGATCGTTCTGCACCCTTTCAGATTTCTCACGGGCCCAGTCGGCCTCAATATTCTGCGCTCTCTCCAACGTCTGATGAACCGTGGCGTACTCCTTCCCTGCCATCATACAGATAATATCCCATTTCAAGCCATTTCGAAACTTCCTCGCCATACGCAACTCGTCAGCACGGAGATGCGGAACATATCTTGACAAAGCCATAAACTTGGCTGGTACTCCCAGACGGACATACCATCCTGCTTCAGTCTCTCAAATTCCTCCTCCTTGGTCCTCTTCACAGACTCCGGAATATATTGCCGGTTGAACAATAACCGAAAATCGGCCCAAGAACCAAACTGTCCGATTTGATCCTCAATACTCCTCCACCAATGTTCAGCCTCTCTTGAGAACGTAAAAGCTGCTAATGGCAACCGGAATTCCATCGGACAATTCAGGGTCTTAAACAACTTTTCTACCGCTACAAGTCAGCTGTCGGCCGTATCTGGATCCGAACCACCCTCAAAACTAGGGGGTCGCATCTTGTGAAACCTCGCCAAGTACCTCATATACCTTTCCTGAACTGGTTCCTCAATCACAACCTCTGCCTGAACCGGGACGGCCTCGCCCATTCCGGGAACAGGGTTAGGTTCCAGGACCTGGAGATTCTCAGCTTGCTCGGCCTCGCGCTCGTCTAGCACAGCCCGAACGACATCCCGAAGGAGCCCTTAACCACATCCTCACTAACACGCGGCTCTTCCGGCAAATCCGGACTCGGAAGCAGACGCGGACGACCTCGTGGCGGCATCCTGCAACCACAACGACCTAATCAACGATTTACTCTAATCGTCCTGCTCTTGTTTCCACAACCCATCAGTTTACCAGTTTTAGTATGTTAGAAGAACTAAGTTAACACAATGCCTCTGATTACCATAACTGTCACGACCGCGAAGCGAGGGCCACGGACGGAGGAAATAAATTTTTCGCAAAAGATAAAATTCGAATAAATACTTTTTGCGGAAGCTTAAAACTAAGGAGTTCATTTCAAATCCCAAATACTTTCAGAATCGCCAATCTCAAAGTTTTAAAACAGGAAGCCGCAACCTGGACATTCAGTTCCGAGACGAGAACCCGCGGGGAGGCGTTTGGTCTCAACCCGAGCTCAGTTTGCATAGGATGCTAATGTATCAATCTTCCCCAGATGACACAAGAGGATTTCCTAAGCAAATCTAAGATCCAAACTTCTTTAAAATCTTTATGTTTAAATATACCTAAAAATGTTTTCGAAATGCCGGCTCGACCTGTATTTTTTCCAAAAAGTTTTGAGATTACCAAACCCTCTAGTTAGTAATTATAAGAATCCCTCAAGTCATCGAAACAAATCTTCGAAAAACCAAACACTCAAAATTTGACGATGAATTCCAGAGCATTTCGGTCGACCGGAATAACAGAATAGCTACAGGTTTCGGACGATCGATTTAAATTTTCGGTCGACCGATACATGCAGGATCTGCAAAAACAGATTTGCAGCAACCAAATACCTAACACCCCATTTTCTCAAACATTTTTCCAAATCCGTCAAATATCATATATTCACACACATATAACCAAAATACACATGCAGTATCGATTTCCAACCAAAGATCTTCACCAAATTCATTTTTAACCAGACATTTTAAAAACGTCGAAAATACGAAACTCTTAAGAACTTAAGTGGTCCAATTTTGATCGAACCACAATCCCATTTGTACTCAAGTGTCACATGTACATACATACCAAAATATCCATGCGACATGATTCAAACTCCAATTCGGAGATTTCTTTATACAAAATTATATCAAAGTTAACCATTACATCATAGACTTGAAATATACAACTTTTAGAAATTAAACCTTCTCAACTAAGATTTACAACTCTAAAAGTTCACAACTCAACCAAAATACAAGGGAAAGAGTGATCCGCACGCCTACAAGCCTCACAACAAGGCTATGCAATGCTCGGATGCTCGTAATAAGATCTAGGAAGAGAGCAAGCAAAATGTTTAACAAGTTTTTTAGTGGAAAGGATGTTCGGCCAGCAGCGCCTACACACCCGTGCCTTCAATTCCAAAACCACTACAACTTTTTCCTAGTGATCCACACAAGCCGTGGCCTACTAGGTAAAATGCTTGGACAGCCCCCAAGCCCCTTTGCCTCCCCGGTCAAAGGAAGTTACAAGCATTGATACATATCATAAAGAGAGTAATAAGACAACAATTAACTGAATGAACCGCGCGCCCCTATGGACTATCCCACTACCGTGCCTCTTGCCTTGCCAACGGTCCTTGGTCTACCCATGTCCATGCCTCTTGCCGAACGCCCCTTTCGCCTGGCCTGCCATGCCGGCCCGGGCACGCCTCTAGTCTGCCTCGCATCCGCGCGGCCTCTGGTCTGCTCCCCGCGCCCGCCAGTCTGCCTCGCGCCCGCGCCCGCAGTCCCGCACCCGAACTCGGCCCTTGGACACCCGCGCCCCACACGCGGCCTGCACCACTTAACTCCACGCGCCCATCGCGTGCCCGCACTGATCAGGTCCACCCAGCCATGCTCTGGCAAGTCATGCAACCATCTTTGTTGTCCTTGCCTTGACCCAAGAGCCTCCTGGATCAAAGAGCGAAAGACCAGAGCAGCACTCTTGATGTAAGTTAGCGCTTCCAAATATTAATTCTTTACATGTTTGAGCTATACAACTAAGAGTTATATGTACAAGTATAGACCCCACAAAATACCTTCCCAAATCCTCGTAAGCTATCGATAGGAAAATTAGCACCCCTTTGCCGGTGCCTTCACACGGTCTAACGGGTCTGAAAAAGATAAAAGCAACGGAGTGAGTCAAAATGACTTAGTGAGCGGCGCGAATAACGATCGCGACACCTCTCACCACAACACAACCAAACCAAATCACAAGTCCATAAACACCAAGTAAAACATCATCATAATCATCAACATCATGTAAATAACGAATTCCCATACCAAACCAATTATGCTTTACTTTCTTATGTTAGCGTTTGCTTGACTAATCACCCGTTAGTCCTTTCTCATTTGCAACGCAACACACCCTTTTGGTACCGTAGCACCAAGGATCTGGGTTCACACGCGTGCACGTCGTGCCCCCATATCCTACAAGCGGTGGGCAACCCTTTTGGCCTTAAGGGAGTTACTTTGATATACCGCCTTTCCGGAATTTCCGATTCAAGCCTCGCATGGTCTCGTAGCGCCGCCCTAGCCTCGGGCTGGCCTTAACTACGCACACCGGTCTCTTCTCGAGACAACTAATCTGGGACTCCAGCGCCCACATCGTCCCATTTCCGCGAAATCCACTCGACTAACGCGGGAGAGCGAACCTGAGCGATGCAGTCCAACGAAAGAGCCCCAACACAAATATTTTCAGTTTATCAAGTCTCATTAGGCTCACGTTGTCGATGTCTCTATTCACAACAATACTCACATTGGGCACACCAATCGCATAAGTACTATTGCTAGACATACAACGGTTTCCACGCATCCTATATTTCCAATCCAACACATATCTATCATTTTGCCATAGAATAAAAAGGAATTCCCACAAGATATCCGATTCACATATTCACTACCAACATGATCATAGATACCAAACACACTAGCAAATTGCAATAAAATATCACCATCATGCTAGCATTACAACATGCTCATAATAGGGTTTCCACCGAAAATTCTATGTATCACATAATCATGCTTGTACCACATAAATCATCACAATTACAATACATCACCAACACAATCACGCACAAGCAAGAGGTGCAAACCACTCACCTCGAGGGCTCGGCCGAAATCACGCAAGAACGCAACCTCACCACAAATCGAACGCACCCGGGGGAGAAGCTAGGTCAAGAGCAACTAAGAGAGTGAGGGAGAGAGAGATGGGGTGATCATACACCCAAGAACCAAGGGAGAATAGGTAGGGGAACTAACCTCGGTCAGAGGTTGGAGCTCCAGGCGCGGGAGAATGAAGGAGAAGTGGTGAAGAGGTATGCAAACAAACTCAAGATCCGAACTTATCCACGGGCTGCAAGCAACTATCGGTCGACCGGAAACATGAATCGGTCGACCAAAAGTGCTCTGCACAGCACAAAACAGAACAAAGTCAAACAATCCGACTCCTGACTCGCACTCAACCAAGCACTCCCTCGTGCCGTCGGGGTCACCTAACCACGTGACGCACCCGCGGTACGCTCGAGCACGCATGCACGGAATAACGAAAATACATCCAAGCACAACTCATAATTTCCTAACATAAGTCATAAACAAAACAAATCAAACAACGAACCTCACACTCTGTGTAGTTGGATATCCGTCGAGTGTCGATTGAGTCAGCCCGATGTGATGATTTCGGGGGACATGTATATCGCGATCGGACGGTTCTAACTAGAGTACCTAAGGCGGTGAGTTTGCCTCTACGGAGGACGGTAGGCATAGTACCTTGCGGATCAGCCATTGGCTAGGCGATTGCTACGTTGTGCGAGACTCGGTTGTATATGGCGTAAAGAGTCTGAGTAGCCCTCATTTTGTACTATGGGGTCGTCCCTACCGTGAGTTATTGTTGTGTCGCAACGAAAAACCCGGCGACAGCGGGCGACAGCGGGCGACAGCCATGGTATGAGTCCGAGTGTCCGGGACTGCCCTAGTCCAGGATGGGGTATAGATGCCCTCGTCTTGGGAGTTTGGCTGGAGCTGCCTTACCAGAATAAACATGAGAGAGATACTAACTATGAGTTAGATCACACTGACATAAGAAAGATAACAGCATAACCTATTGGGTTGGTGTGTGATTATCTTTATGTGATGTTATGTTGCTTCTTACTGTTTATTGTGATATTATATTGATTTTGTGGCTCATCTTTGTTCATGTTTGGCAACATATCGCGTATGGTTATGCAAATAGTTATGCGTATTGTTATGTGGTTGTTTTTGTGGCAATACTTGTCTGTTGTGATGTGCATGACAGTGTTATGCTATGATGTCAAGGCATGTATTATTTTGTTTGCATGCTAATTTATGGATTCGTAAGATCATGCTTGTAGTGAGTCGTTTACTCCAGCATATTGTGATAACTTATTGTATGTTAATCTGTTGCTAAAAGATTATTAGAATACAACTCGTGTGCCCATATATGTGTTACGCGTGCAGATCGCATTAGCATATAGAAGTTTAATATGTAGGACTTCTATTTATATGCATGTTCACATCTGCATATATGCCTTCTTTGCTTGCATGTGTTTGGTGTGTGGCCGCAGTCCTGGTGGTTGCCTTTGCCAGGGTGGGTCACTCACTGAGTATATTTTATATGCTCACCCCCTCTTCTTCCCCTTAGTTCTTTATAGGGACTGACGACGATCGTAGAGTGAGCTACGAGGATTAAAAGATAATTTAGGGATCAAAATATAATAACTTAATAGTTTTCGCTGTGTAAATTTAATTAGCCTGTAAATCTAGTGTATTATTGAGAATTGGAAGTACTAGCTCATAACGTCTTATCTTTTAGTTTATTTTTCAAAAAAAAAAAAAAGAATCCATTATGTTCTATTTTTCGTGACCCCCGGGGTACGGAGTGTCACAGAACGCGTACATGAAGACCCATGGAGTGTAAGGCATGAAGTGGGAAGAATTCAAGACACTTATGCGTAAACAATTCTACCCAGTTGGGTTTCAAGAAGATCAATGGTGCAAGTGAATATACCTCAGATAATACGCCGAGCATACATTGCAGGAATACGTGATGGACGTCAAGCGTCGTGCCCTCACGCTCGGGATATCTCTGGCTGAGCCCGAGGTATTCAAGAAGTTCCTGGCGGGATGATGCTTGTTGAATTCACCAAAAAAAATTACTGTTCTCACTAATTCTTGTAGTATTAGTAAGTCTAGGTCGAACCCTAGAGACTGATTATGTTGATCAATTTTATTTTCTAACCTAAGAAGAACTCAAAGTAATTAAAGGATAAATAAGGAGGGGGGAGGTTTTGAAACCAGAGGCAAACAAGTTAATTAGAGTAATAACTAATTGAATCAAACAAAATTATAAATAATCTCAAGCAAACAAATTCGGTTCAGAGATTTCTCACTTACAGTTACAGATTTATCATCGGCAACTAAGATTTTATTCCTATTCGAATATTTAACCAAGAATTACCTACAAGCTAAATAATCATTTTTCTTCCCCAAATTCATTAATCCAGCTCAGTAATAAAATCAAATTCTTGTCACTAATATGTTTTGGTATTAAGCAATCCAATTCATCTCAATGACGCATTACGTTTTAGGAAGAGGTTAAAGTCGAATAACAATTCACCCAGCATGAACTAATTAATTCGTTCTATGTTTTTTTAGGTTTACAACAAAAACTGCGATCATAATTATGTAACCTAATTGCTATATTCATTAACTTTCACAACAATTACGAATTATTAAATTAATGTAGCATTCAACCTCAGAGACAATTAACTAATTAGCTACTTCAAAAAATCGTCTATGCAATCATATTAAATCAACACAAAGAAATAAAGATATTCAAATAGAAATAAATCAGAATTAAAACCAGTGCCTCACAATCTTACAAACTGAAGTTTAAATATCTCTTGAACCGAACAATGATTTTTAGCTACATATGGTGAACGACAGAACCAAGTTAAAAGAAAATCTCCCTGCTCTAACCGGGTGCGTCCTATTATACTTGATATTCTGCATTAAATTCCAACCCTTGATGTATTTCTATTTTTGGCTTCCTTAAATCTAGTCCGTCAATTTCATCTTTAGCCTTTATTGTTAACTCAATTTTCTGAATTATTTCCTTCTATTTCAGCCCCAGCCTTCTTGTTATATTTGTTTGCTCTTTTGATAGCCATAACTTTCTGTTTTGATGCAAAAAATGTGCTATTTCTGGTCCCTAATTTCCAACCTCTGTTGATGTGTTATTTCCATATTTCAGATCTTCCATTCCAGCCGTACCTTCCTATTCAGCTTCACCTTCCAAGCTTGTTTTCAGCCACTAAACAACTTTTCTGAGCTTTGCTTTCTAAAGAAGAGTTATAGGACTAGATGTTTAGATGAATTTGGGCTTTTGAATCACCTCATTTGGACATCGGAAGCTTTAGATATGTCCTTTTAAAACACCATGTGTCGGATGTTTACATTAGCTTCCCAGACCTGGACTTGGAACAACGTTTGGAGGCCCAAAATAACTCAGATTTTGAATCATTATACCATTCCGGAAAGCTTGAGAAGTCATGTACAATTTCTCTGAATACCACTTTGATGTTCTGGTTCTCTAACATATTGAAAAATCTGAAACAAGCAACAAAGGTCAAAATGCTAAAATGCTGGAATTTCTTATATTTAAGCACAATTACTTCACATTCTATCTCTCTTTAAACACAAATATCAGCATTAATACTCATAATAAAACGTGAAATAAGCCAAATAAACCAAATGTAAGGAGAACAAAAGTATAAAATATTGATCGTATCAAATTCTCCCACACTTAGCTTTTCCACGTCCTTGGGTAAAAAATAGACATTCAGTTATCATACATAAGATTCACTCGAGACACTGTCCACAATTTGCATGGATTCATGTTTGCATTAAACACACATACACACACACCCACACACACCAAATTTAATATGTGCAACCATATCAAGTACACTAAAGCTAAGCATACCCAATTCTTTTCATTTCTATCAACAAATACTCTTGATCAAACACATAAACCATGTAACTAACATAATCAATTCATGCATGACTTACCCATCAACCATTCCTCTTTACTACTACAAACCGGGTAGTAAATTAGGATGTTTTTTCAAATGAGTGCGTTTTACGCTCCATCTCAACCCACCACATGTCTTGCTTTATCTCCTTTTTTTTCACTTTCATTCATTCATTCTTTTTTTTTTTTCTTTTTTCTTCTTTTTTTTTTTATTTCTTTCGTTTGTCACCCTATTCACTTAAACCCAAATTTAGGCCTAGCTTAAGAAAAATAGTCTAAGGGTCTATCACACACTTCTCAATCATGCGTCGCTACTAAGTTAATGCAATCTCACAAGAAGTACCATCTCAATTAATTACTAAGACTGGAGCATGGTTAACTTTATTCTACAGGCATGTTGCTACATTTTAAACTAAGTGGTATGCTGCTAACAAAAGTTCAGTGCAAGTCCTATGCATCATTCAAGCATCTCAAGTAAAACTCATATGATCATCTTTCACTCCAAAAATACTTGTTCACCAAAAATCTACTAAAAATCCAAAAGAAAAGTTTTTTTTTCTTTTGTTTTTTGTTTTTTTTTTTTGTTTTTTGTTTTTTTTTTTTGTTTTTGTTTTTTTTTATGTGAAGTTTAAATTTGAAACACAACCTAAATCCCCTACCCCACACTTAAAACTTACATTGTCCCTAATGTAAAACAAATCATGGACAATTAAATTTAAAAGAAATAGGGTAAGCAGCAAATCTGATGGTGGCATGGTAGCCACTCCTGGGTTGCCTCCCAACTAATGCCTTTGTTTAATATCTTTGTCTCGACGTAGCAGCTCTTCTCAATCAGATTACACAGGTTCGTCCAACTGGACTTCTTCTATTGTATGCTCCTGAAAACTTTTATAAAACGTTTTGAACCTATTCCCATTGACCTTGAACACCTTATTAGTTTCGAAGCTTCTCACTTCCACTGCACCAAAAGGAAACACATTAATAACTTCAAATGGTCCAATGCAACGGGAACGTAACTTACCAGGCATTAACTTAAGTCTCGAATTGTAAAGTAAGACTTTATGTCCAACCACAAATTCCCTAGTAATCATTCTATCATGCAATGATTTGGTCTTGTCCTTGTAAATTCGTGAATTCTCATACGCCTCAAGACGAATTTCCTCCGATTCTTGCAGCTGCAACTTCCTTTTCTTTTCAGATTTGTCCATGTCCAGCTTACAACTTTTGACTGCCCAGTAAGCCTTGTGCTCCAGCTCTACAGGAAGGTGACATGACTTTCCGAAAACCAACCTATAGGGGGACATCCCAATAGACGTCTTATATGCTGTCCTGTAAACCCATAATGCATCATCAAGTCGAAAGCTCCAATCTTTTCTAGTTGGCTTCACGATCTTCTCTAGAATGGATTTGATTTCTCTGTTGGACACCTCAGCTTGTCCAATTGTCTGGGGATGATATGGTTTTGACGACCTACCGCCGGATGGGGGAAAGAGGTTTGGAATCGCCACCTAATTTTTATGGAAAATTAGAAAACCGAGATAAAACATGTTAGAGATTCTTTGGGTTCGTCGTCGGTTACGTGTGGGGAAGACGGAACACCCCCACAGCGCCCCTTCGAAAAGGGTACTCTTAACTAAATGATTTAAACTTATTTAAAATAAGATTTTTCCTTATTCCAACTTAAAAATGTTATAAAATATCACTAAAGTGCAACAATCGGTTAACCCGCCTCATCCTGACTTTAATGATAATGTTTTAACCTAAGTGTCGAAATCCTATGTCGCGTCCCTCTTTACTTTCTTCGTATGTGAAAATCTTATTTTTTTTAAGTGGGGCTCAGCGCGTTTCCGTTTCCTCTTCATCGCCCCCTTTTTAAATATTTAGAAATGTAAAGTTCAGATAAGCCACCTCTCTGTAATCTCAGAGCTTAGTTAACCATCTTGCTCTATTTTATTTTTTAGAAGAATTTTTAGTTAAGGCGTAAAGATCGGTTAAACCGTCTCACTCTAGCCCAAAAGATGTTTATGAATTGAATTAATGATTTATAAATTTTTTATATTTGAAAATTTTATTAAGGTGTAGAGATCGGTTAAACCGCCTCAATCTAACCTCGTTTTTTAAAAATTTTAAAATTTATTAATTTGTATTTTTAAATTGTATTTAAGGTGTAAAGATCGGTTAAACTGCCTCACTCTAACCTCATTTTTAAAAAGATTTTGATGTGTTTAAGATTAAACAATTTTATTTATTTTATATTTTAAAATTTTATTTAAGGTGTAGAGATCGGTTAAACCGCCTCACTCTAACCTCATTTTTTAAAAGATTTAGGTGTTTAAAATTTATTTTATTGCTAAAATATAGTTAATAAAGGTTAATTATTTAATTTATGGTCCAAAACCTAAGTAAATATGATTAAAAAAATGGATTTAAGTTACTAAATAGGTTCCTATGGTCAAAATGGCTAAGTTAGAATTAAAATGGCTCGGACAGAATTGAAAATAGCTCGGTTAGATTGAAAATGGCTCGGTCGGATTTGAAAATGGCTCGATCGGATTCGAAAATGGCTTGGTCGCGACCGAAACGGGCTCGGTCACGACCGAGCCCGTCACTTTCATTTAAAATGACGACCGGCTCAACCGTTCGTCGTCTAAAATCGAGATTTACAGTCGGCCGCGAGCTCGCGGCCGACGTTGATGGCCGGCGGCGTTTCGCCTTCAGCCGTCTAGGCCTGTATACGTTCCTATGGATTATCGATGGTCCCTGATTCAATGGCGGTGTTAAAATTTGGTTTTGACGTGTATACGCCGAGATATTCAAGGGTGTAATTTCGGGATAAAAATATTTTTTATTATTTCGCCGACGTGGCTCGCCGCCGGCAAAGCCACGGCAGTGCCTAGTAACGTACACTATGTTGAGATTAAAATGCGATAGTTTTGAGGGAGTTTGGATGCGTACCTTGAATACGTCGATTTCGATTTTTTCAGAGTTTTCCGGCGGCGGCAGCGGTGAAGCGGTGCAGCTGCGTCGACGTCGTGCAAATGAGTTGGCGGAGCTCGTGGCAAGTCGCAGCCGAGCTCTCTCTCGTTCTCTCTTGCTGGTGGTTGTTTTTCTTTTTCCGTCGGGTCTCTCCTTTCGTCTGCAAGCTTCTCTGACGAGTTTTATACCCGCGAGCGGCACACAAAGCGGCGTCGGTTGGCAAAGACGAAGAGACGGTCGTTAGTGTGGCGATTCGCGGACGTGGGGGAGTCGGTTCACAACGGCCGTCGCTCCTTCTTCATCTTCTTTGCTGTGTTATATTGATTTTATGTGTATTACATGAAAAATACCCAAGTTTCGATAATTGAAAAACGAGCTGCTTATTAATTTGCAAAAACTTTGTCCTGAAATTACATATTCGCAAAAATAGACCCTGCAGCATAGATTTTGGTTCCGAAAATTCCGATTTGTTCGCACACGATAGTTAATGTCTCAAATTGCCCATTTCTTGTCTGATCTTCAAGTATAAAGCGTTAATAACATGAAACAGATCAAAATTGTATTGGATCAAATCGAACAAAATGGGTCCAACGAATCCGATCAAGTCTAATTCGATTTAATCGGACTCGATAGGTGATGAACAAATTATAATTCTCGCAAGTGCACAAATCAGTTGTGATATAGTGTGTGCTAAGTACAAGAGTCGATCCCACAGAGATTTGATAAATTAATTCAACGAAATTACTTAAACAATTTCCAAAACAAAACTTCAAACAATTGAACAAAAACTTAGAACAAATTAAAGGCAAAAGAATCAAACTAAGAAAATTAATAAAAAGGCACGACGATCTCGTAAGTTGATGTTGGAATCGAGGAATGGAAGCCTTAAGAATTTGATTTCACCATACACTGAAATTCTATGTCTAAAACATGCATTTATCACTTTAACTCTAGGGTTCGTTCTTCCTAATTTATGACTACCGTTAGGTGTCCGGGGTATAATCAAGTACTTCTCATCATAATTAAACTATGGTTGTCTAGTATTAATTAATGATGAAAAATCCGTTAAGATTAGAAGAACAAATTCAAGACCAAATAAACATTCTAAGCATGGTGTCTCGTTAAAACATCTACTCATTCATTCAAGAGAGCAATTTAGATTAGCATATTGGTGGTCTACCATAAACCGTTATCTCAAATTACATTGATTACCTATATCAATGATGGCCAGTCACTTACATAAACTAAAACAATGAATTAAGAACAAGAAGAAACAAGAATTAAAATTGAAAATTTAGAAATTATTCACAATAGACATAGAAAATCCGTGTAGGCTTACATCCAAAATCCCTAGAAAGAAATTAGTTCATGATGACTTTCAGATCATAAATTCAATTACGAAAATCATTCTTATACAAAGTTAGATAAAACAAATATATTGATGACAAGAATAATCTCCGATCTTCGACGTCCTTCTCACGGCTTCTCTTTCTCGGTGTTCTTTTTCTCCTCCACGTTTTTCTCTTTTTCTCTAGCTTTTATTATCTTTTTTTCTTCATTTCCAGCAATTGAATTCCCATTTGATGTTTGCTCGTTTTGGGTTAAGATCTATCCATGAATAGTATATTCAAAATGCTAATTTCAGCATGATTGATTCTGGAATTTCGTTATTGGTTGCCTTGTTTACCCTACTGATTTTGGCCTCTATACTTGCTGAATTAGCTCTTGCCTTAAACAGAAACGTTGTTAGCCATACTTGTCAGCTTTCCAAATCTTCAAGAAACCACATCAATCGGGAGTTGATTAGAGAAAGTTATGCCTAAAATACAACCTTGTTCTGATTTCCGCAAAATCTGTTCATAATCTCCAAATCAGTCCTAAATCATTTCTCCTGCAAAACACTCACCAAACACATCAAAAGACCAATTTGAACAATAAATTTAGCGTAACATACACAAGTTTCATCCATGACTAACATCACAAATAAAATGCTATCAATACCCCCAAACCTAACTTTTTGCTTTGTTCCTCAATTAAACAATCAAAGAAAACAAATTAAACGAACAACTAAGAATGGCCCAAATAGTCAGTAGGATGTCAAAGATTTATTGAACCGTCATTTATGTCTCAAAAATGGTATTTAATAAAGCTCATAACTTCGATCATTTGCTATTCGTGAATCCATATCAAGTATATGCAACATAAAAGCTCTTGAACGTGTGTGTAAAGTAACACTAAAACCAAGCACTTAGAGTTACCAAATCACATCAATAAATCATATCAGATTTCTTCATAATCTCAATAATTTGTTTTCAATTACTCTCCACCAATATAGACAACCAAATTAACTGATTTTTTTTCAACAATTCTTTTACAGTTGTTAATACATTAGTCTTTAAGTTATTACTGATCTTTTGACGCGAATACTACATTGTATTGAAAAGATCCGGTTACTCAATAAGAAATATACTTAAAGTGCTTTGATACTTCATATCCCAAATCACTGTTTGACTGTAAAAGTAAATATGGTCTCATGTAATACTTCTAGTTACTAAGTGAGTGGAGATATGGGAAGTAGCTTATATTCAACAACTTCAAACCTTTTTTTTTTTTTTTAATAACCACTAGGTTGTCCAAGAATTCGTATGAGTAAATCAAACAAGTTTTTAGAAAATTATTCGCGAATCAAAACATCATATATCCATGCAATCAAGTTTCTCTAAGTGACAAGGTAGAATGTTGTGTGTAGTGCTCAAGATTGATCAAGAAGCTAAGATGCACTGCAAATAGTATCTAATTATTTCATCACTAAAGCGAGAAGTCAATTCACATTGCTTCTCAACGTTACAAAAAATAAGCATTTGTTATCATCAACTAATGATTCATTCAAATTCACAAGATACACAAGACTAAATTCAGGCCACTGCTCCGGAACAATTTCACAAATGATTTTTTTCTTCTTTTTTTTTTTTTTTTTTTTTTTGAAAGGAAGAGACTAGTCTTGACAAGCACTATCCACACCCCCAAACTAATATGAACATTCCCTCAAGTTTCAACTTTTAGAAAAAAGAATGCTCCAAAGTAATACTGAAGGGAATGTGCATGCACAACTAACTATGAAAATGTAATGAAACCCATACCTAGTTGGGTTGCCTCCCAACAAGCGCTTTATTTAATGTCTAGGCAAGACGTAACCTTTGGTCTACGGGTACAACAGAAAATCCATAAAAATCCATTAGTCAAGTCGTAGAACTTCCCAAAAGTAATGCTTGAATAAATACGGCTCTCCCAGAGTAATAGTTCACAATGGACAAAAATCGTTTCCAAGGACCTTGTTGCTCATCAGGGAAAACTTCATTTGTATAGAAATTTCACATCTTCACATGTTTCTCAAGATCGTCTCCTCATAAGCCGAGATGAGATGATCACCCATTCACATTCTCACTTCTTTTTTTATCCTTTCCACACCTCCCTTGCCGTCAAAGATTAAACTCAACTTGTCCTTTGTTCGATCATGCATCAAATTTAGAAAATTTAACTGATCCAAAATATTAATGACAAAACATCATTAAACTCTGCAGGGTAAAGTTAAGGACTTTTGAAAACAGAAAACTCAACAGTTCATCCAAAACAGTTCATCGTCATTTTCCAGGTTTGAACATCAATTATTGTTTTAGTCGTAGCATGAATGGACGTCCAAGCAAAATAGGCTTATTAATTGATTCCCTCTCTATATCCAACACAACAAAATCAGCATGAACAATTAATTTATCCACTTGAACTAAAAATTTTCCACAATGCCTCTAGAAAATTTAATTGAACGATCAGCAAGTTGTAGACACGTTATAGTAGGTTGTAGCTCTCCCAATCCTAATTGCAAATAAATAGAATAAGGCATTAAATTTATACTGCACCTAAGTCTATCATAGCCTTTTCTTTTTTTGACTCTCCTATCGTAATGGCAATCATGAAACTCCCATGATCTTTTAATTTTGGTGGTAAATTTCTTTACAGAACTGCACTCACTGTTTCTGAGGTTTCTGAGATAGCTACTTTCTCAGTTGGTTGATACTTACATCTTCGGAGACTCAATTCTTTCAAAAATTTTGCATAAGCTGGTATATTTCTAATCGTATCAAGCAATGGTAAATTCACATTAACTTTGCACAAAATGTTATAAATTTCAGAAATGACTTATCAAGTTTGCTTTTTCGAAGGCGACTTGGAAACGAAATCGGAGGAATGTATGGTTTCTGCGCTTTATGCAAAATGGTAGTCTTACAAACTGTAGTAGACCCCTCATTTAAATCTTGTTCTTCAGATGTTTTGCCACAATTTTGACTCTTCTCCTTTGGTTGCTCCCCCGCACTCTCGGTACCTGCAGGAAAAATTATAGACTTATCAATATCACCATTAACTTTATTATCAACAATCTTACCACTTCTTAACACTGTAACTGCTTTTGCTTGCTCAGGTTTGTTTGGAAATTTTCCAGGAATTTGTCGCTGCATTGCCTTAGCAATTTGCGCAACTTGTACTTCCAACTTTCGCAAAGATTCATCTTCTTGTTGGAAGCGTTGTTCATTGTTCTGCTGATTGTTTTTACACACTTGTATGAAGTTTTCAAGTGTATCCTCTAAAGATTGCTTCTTCGGTTCGAAAGATGAATTAGCTTGATTTTGGTTCTGGTTGTTACTCCATGAAAAATTGGGATGATTCCTCCAACACGAATTGTAAGAATTTGAGAATGGATCGTTCCGAACCTGCGGTTGGTAAGAGTTCATCATATTACATGCTCCGTAAAATCTGAAAATTTTTCATTCACAGGGCAAGCATTAGTAGCATGTCCAGAAATTTCCACAAAATTGCACATACCTCATTGAAATTCGGTTTTGCTTTTTGGCTCATCATCATGGTGCACATGGTTTTCATCGGCTTGGTTAATTCTGACCACTGCAGTAGCCAATTCTGTATTAGTACTTAATCTCATAAATGCCTTTGATTTACTCTTACACTTCTTTTGTTGTGAATTAGCTCCAAGCATTTCATAAGCCCATAAGTCTCTTGCGCAGTCTTTTCTTCCCATGGCCACCTCTGCGGCATTATTACCATGGCTGACAAGTTTGTGTTAGTCCATCATTAAAGAATTGATTTTGCAACTCCAAGGGAAATCGATGATTGTGGACATTGAATCAGAATAAATTTAAATCTTTCCCAAGGCCCTCATGGAACGCTTCACCATCTGTTTGAGAAGAATTTGCCAATTTTTCCCCTTAATTCAGTGTTGGCCAATGTGAGGTAGAATTGCAATAAACTTGTTATACACGCATCCAGTTGGAGAGAAGCTGGGGGCCAGCGACATGAACCACGTCTTTGCAGCAGTCTTCAGTGTGTAAGGAAAAACACCTCATCCGTAATGATCTTCAGTTAAGCCACTGCAAGGAAAAGTTTGAACAGTTGCATTTTAAAAAATCACAATAAAGTTAAAGATCTTCAACAGCTTGCACCCATGGAAAGAAATGAAGCATATTAAAATGAATATTTTCAGTTCTAATTTTAGAGCTGGCACGCCAAAGAACAATGCATTGAAGGCGATTGTTTCAACATTGGACGTGCAAACTCTTTCGATGCGGAGATCTTGTTGAGTAACGCATTATTTGTTTAGCTACCTCCTTCTTGCTCCTCAGAATCTTCTAAAATCGTGTCGCACGGAGTAGAATCAACAACTGGTGTATTCTACTCCCTTGTTCAACCTTTCTTGTATCCTTCGAGTTTGTCAATTTGATCGTTAGTCGGTAATACTTCTTGATCAAGCGATCGTTACCTAGCAATTCACTTCCTGCAAAAGAAAAAAATAAATTCGCAATAAAAAAATAACAGAAAACTAAAAAGAAAATGTCAAAGAAATCTATACTAATCTAATTGAATAAATTTTAAAACAAATCCCCGGCAACGGCGCCAAAAAACTTGATGAACAAATTATAATTCTCGCAAGTGCACAAAATCAAGTTGTGATATAGTGTGTGGCTAAGTACAAGAGTCGATCCCACAGAGATTGATAAATTATTCAACGAAATTACTTAAACAATTTCCACAAACAAAACTTCCAAACAATTGAAACAAAAACTTAGAACAAATTAAAGGCAAAAGAATCAAACTAAGAAAATTAATAAAAGCACGACGATCTCGTTAAGTTGATTTGGAATCGAGAAATGGAAGCCTAAGAATTTTGAATTTCACCATACACGAAATTCTAGTCTAAAATATGCATTTATCAACTTAACTCTAGGGTCGTTCTTCCTAATTATGACTACTTCCGTTAGGTGTCTGGTGTATAATCAAAGTACTTCTCATCAATTAATTAATATGGTTCTAATAATTAATGATTGAAAAATCCGTTAAGTTTAGAAGAAACAAATTCAAGAAACCAAAGTTAAACAATTCTAGCATGGTGTCTTGCGTTAAACATCTACTCATTCATTCAAGGAGCAATTTACGATTAGGCATATGGTGTCTACCATAAACCGTATCTCATACAATTGAATTACCTATATCATGATGGCCAGTCACTAACATAAACTAAAAACAATATGAATTAGTAACAATGAATGAAACAAGAATTAAAAATTGGAAATTAAAATTATTTCCACATAGACATAGAAAATCGGTGTAGGCTACATCAAATCCCTAGAAAGGAAAAATTAGTTCAGTGGATGACTTTCCAGATCATAAATTCAATTAACGAAAAAATCATTCTTATACAAAAGTGAGATAAAACAAATAGTATTTGATGCACAAGATAATCTCCGATCTTCGACGTCCTTCTCACGTGCTTCTCTTTCTCGGTGGTTTCTTTCTCCTCCACGTTTTCTCTTTTCTCTAGTCTTTTATTATTCTTTTTTTCTTTCATCCAGCAATTGAAATTCCCATTTGATGTTTTTGCTGTTTTTGGGTAAGAATCTATGCCATGAATAAGTAATTCAAAATGTAAATTTCAGCATGATGATCTGGAATTTCTTTATTTGGTTGCCTTGTTTTACCCTACTATTTGGCCTCTATACTTGCTGAATTAGCCTTGCCTTAAACAGAAAAGTTGTAACCTACTTGTAGACTTCCCAAATTCTTCAAAAAACACATCAATCGGAAGATGTATAAGAGAAAAGTATATGGACCATAAAAATACAACAGCTTGTTCTGATTTCCAGCAAAATCTGTTCATAATCTCCAAATCAGTCCTAAAATCATTTCTCCTGCAAAACACTCACCAAACACATCAAAAGACCAATTTGAACAATAAATTAAGCGTAACATACACAAGTTTCATCATGACTAACATCACAAATAAAATGCTATCAATAGGTCTATTTAGCTTAATTGGATCCAAATCAGACTTGGTGAGCTTAAATGAGCCGAGCTATGTATATGGATCAACGTTGTGCGCGAGTTAGCGAGCTGGACAAAATGAGGTGTCAACATATGGTGTTGATGTTTTATGAACAACCACATACTTCCTTATCAATGCCTCGATTACCCGATTACAGAAATGACTGTCCTGATCACTAATCGTTGGTCTTGGTATTCCGAATCTGCTAAAAATGTTAGACCTGATAAAACCTACAATAGCTTTGGAATCATCAGTCTTGGTGGCCTTTGCTTCCACACATTTTGAAACATAATCAACCGCCAGTAATATATTAACAAAACCAACAAACGAAGGAAATGGACCCATAAAATCAATACCCCAAATATCAAATATCTCACATACAAGTATAGGGGTTTGTAGCATCTCATATCTACGAGTTAAATTTTCTGTCCTTTGACACTGTTCACAATTATTGCAAAACACATAAGCATCATGAAATAGTGTAGGCCAATAAAAAGCACTATCTAGCACCTTCCTAGCTGTTATCTTAGGTCCGAAATGAACTCCACAAGCGTATGAATGACAAAAAGTAAAGATAGATTGAATCTCAGAATTGGGCACACATCTTCTAACAATCTAATCAGAATAATATTTCCATAAATACGAATCATCCCACAAATAATACTTTGATTCACTTTTCATTTTATCATTTTTAGCTTTACTCATACGGTCATATCACGACCCGCGACCCGGGGGCCGCGACGGCTAGGAAAAAGGAACACAAATTTAGAGTTTGCAATATGGAAGCTCATGCAAAATAGACCATAGCCGAGCCCGGGACTATCGTCGGCACAGGCAAGTATCCACGGAGAGGTGGAACCCGCCTCGAGCACCGACTAAGCTTGTCAAAGATCTTAAGATGTCAATCTCCTCCATGGACATCAAAGTATCAAGGACAACATTAGGTCCTAAACCTAAAATATTTATAACAAAAGCTTAGAAAAACGTTTTCGGAAATACCGGCTCAACCTGTATTTTTCTAAAAGATTAGGAGGTGCTAAACCTCTTAAATATATTTATACAAGACCCTAAAAGCATCAAAAGTATTTTCAGAAACCATTTAAAACAAAATCAAAATCCGAATTCCAGAGAGTTTCGGTCGACCGAAAGATAAGAACCAGTCGACCGATACTCAACCCGAGAACTTAAATCACCTGCTGTAACATTTTCAGTCGACCGACCGATATTATCGGTTGACCGAAAATATCGGAAAATCAGTTAACAGTTTTCAGAAATGAAATACTCGCCCCCTCGAAATCCGCATTTTACCTGGGTCTTGGAAACCAACCCTACACGCGTAGTACCTCTCAAACATCCAAAATACGGGATGGCGAATTTAAATAAAAAACTCCTTAAGGACCGAAATACGGTAAAACAAGAGTTGAATGCATCAAAACTCACTTTTCAAGCTTAGCGTTCATTACAACACATACGAAAGACCAAATAGGGCCAAATACACCTACTCAACCATTCTAATGTCCGCTTGGGGTCAAAACACCATATATAGTAAAATATATACCTTTTTCATATAAAGCTTTAGAATTTCATACAACTTGAGATCCAAAAGCTTTACAAGTAATTTATACAATTCCAAAAGAAATACATGCTATGTGTAGGTTAATGCTTCACTTATATACATCTTATATTAAAAACTATGTGTGACTAGACTAGTATACAAAATGAAGTCGATACATGAGCTAATCCCCAAAAATCCCAAGATACCTTCTAAATCCCTCTCGCTAGCTACGTTCGGCTAAGCCAGCTCCTTGCCCTTTGCGGACGAATCTGAAAAACAGGGCAGCAAAGCGGTGAGTCCTATGACTTAGTAAGCGGCACATCGATGTCCTCCCTTGGAGCGCCAATACAACAGCGCGCACAAAACACAAACAAAGCGAATATCATCATCATATACAACAACAAGCATATTCATCACATATGCAATAAAACAACAAGCATGCTTTGGCTCGTAGCAATAATAATCACCCGACCAACCAATTATGTATTCTCTTTGTTAAGTCAGCGCGATTCACTAACCCATCATAGTTAGTCAACATTTTTCATTTAGGTAAGGTAGGTCCAACACGAACTCTCTAGCCAAGGCACCTAACCCAACCTAGGCTAAAGCAGTTCCGGACGCCTACACTCACCAAGGCTTTCGCCCGCTGTCGTCGGGTTTTTCGTTACGACACAACACTCACGTAGCGGGGCGACCACAGGCAAAATTAGGGGCCTACTCGGACTCTTTACGCCTTGTTTGCAAACCGAGCCTCGCTCAGCCGTAGCAATCGCCTGGGCCCAACGGCTGATACGCAAGGTACTACGCCCACCGTTCTCCGTAGAGGCAAACTCACTGCCTTAGGTACTCTAGCCGGAACCCTCCGCCCCCGACATATTGCCCCCCCACGGAATCATTACATCGGGTGGACTCATTCGATACTCGACGGAGATCCCAACTACACAGAGTACCCTTATTTTATTAAGGCACAACCAATACGAGTGTCTCTAGAGCTATTTTACTCTACACTTCGTATACATGCTCACATAACACCACATATCAACATGGACAACATAGTTATTGAGCAAATCCATACATAGTCCATACTTTTGAAATAAACATAATAGTACACAACATGATGTACTACTCAAGCTAATACATTTAGCATCACAAGAGTATCATATAGCATATCACATGATTTTTACATCGCTAAAATCAACATCAACTAGGGTTCTTGACCCGGTTACTCACTTTCATCAAAATCATGTAATCATGCCCCAAACATACCATAAATCACAATCTCATACATACCAACACACACACACATGGTGTTTAAACCGCTCACCTCGAAATCAAGCCCTCAACGGGCTCACAACCGAAAACCTTCGCGAAACCGAAAATCGAAGCGATTTACGCGTAGAGCAATACCGGGAGAGTGTGAAAATCAAGTGTAAATCAAATAAAATCAAAGAAAATAAGATGATCACCTAAGGGGACTTACCCAGGGCTCCAGCAACCTCTGAACTCAGGTAGAAAAGAAAATAAAACCCCAAACAATACTAAAAACACTCCCTACCTACTCTCACCTGCTCCGATCGGTCGACCGAAACAACTATCAGTCGACCGAAAGTTCTGAAATCTGCATAAACAGATTCAGCACCAACACTCGGCCGACTCGCTACGGATCGCACGCTCGCGCTAACGAGACTCCAACTAGGCCAGCTCGTTCTCGACGCGACCACGCATGCATCCCTAAATAATAGCAAGCCTCACACGCACATGCAAGTCTAGGAAAACATAACACACACATACACAATCATGCATGTCTAGGACTTAGCATCCGCACACAAGTCTCAAGCCATACAAGAGCTAAAGACTACGAAAATCTAACTCGGTCACGCACCTCACATCCCAGCCTACTTAGGAGATTCGGTCCACCGAATAGAATAGGTGAGAAAATCGCGCACGCACATCAAGCCTCGGTTCGCAAGGTAGCTTCCTCAACCGGTATTTTTTTTTCTGATTACGCCACAAAACCTTCACCAACGGTATTACTTTGTTCCTCAAAAGCTTATCCTTCCGGTCTAGAATATGCACTGGCTGCTCCGGATAGGTGAGATCTGTCTGAACTGGAATCGGAGTCGGTACTGTAACTGTTGTCGGCTCGGCCGACACTTCCTTAACATCGAAATATGAAAGACATCGTGAATATGGGACATTGACTGTGGAAGCTCAAGTCTGTATGCGTGCTGCCTATCCGTTCAACAACTCTCAACGGCCCAATATACCTAGGGCTCAACTTGCCCTTCAACCCAAATCGCTGAACACCCTTTAATGGAGAGGCTTTCAAATACACAAAGTCTTCTACCTGAAACTCTAACTCTCTGCGACGCCTGTTTGCTTATGATTTCTGGTGGGACTGAGCAGTCTCCAGTCGTTGACGTATCACCTGTATCTTCTGTTTAGCTTCCTCGACAATGTCGGTACTCATAGTGCCATGATCAATCATCTCATCCCAAAACAAGGGAGTACGGACATCTCTTGCCAAACAAAGCCTCGTGCGGCGCCATACCGATGCTACTGTGGTAACTGTTGTTATAGTAAACTCTATCAGAGATAGGTGATCGTCCCAGCTACCGTCGAAATCCAATACACAGGCTCGCAGCATATCCTCCAAGGTTTGTATCGTCCTCTTGGACTATCCATCGGTCTGCGGATGAAAAGCGGTACTAAATCTCAACTCCGTACTCATCTACTGTTAGAACGCTCTCCAGAAACGCGAGGTGAAACGAGGGTCGCGGTCTAACACTATACTCAGTGGTACTCCGTGGAGTCTGACGAGGGTCGCGGTCTAAATACGCGAGCCAACCTATCAGGTGTATAGGTGCTCCGAATCGGGATAAAATGAGGGTCTTCGTCAGCCGGTCCACCACCACCCAAATAGCTTCGAAACCGTGCCTCGTCCGCGGTAATCCCATGACAAAATCCATGGTCACATCCTTCCATTTCCACATGGGAACCTCTAATGGCTGTAAATACCCACTAGGTCTCAAATGCTCTGCCTTCACCTTCTGACACACTGCACACTGCGCTACGAAGTCCCTGACCTCTCTCTTCATGACCGGCCACCAAAACTGCGTCTTCAGATTCTTGTACGTCTTTGTAACCCCTGGGTGCACTGACAATCTGCTGCTATGTGATTCGGATAAGATTTGCTATCTGAGCTCAGTATCCTGTGGGACACACATACTGCGTCTGTATCGAATAATATCATCTGCTCCAATGTCATAGTCTGGCACCCCTTCGGACTTAAAGCGCGCTCGTACCTCTTGAAGTGCAGCGTCGCCCTGCTGTGCCGTCCTCAGCTGCTGAAGTAGCTCCCGCTCAACTCTATAAGTAGCGAAGAGGACACCTGGAGCATGCTCTACAGCGCGCAAGCCAAGGCGGCCAAACTGCTCCGCGAGATCCCACTCCATCATATATAAACCGTCAAGGCGAGCGGAGCTCTTCCGGCTAAGAGCGTCAGCTACGACGCAAATTCAAATCCTTCTGTGAAAAGATGTACTGTAGGCTCTTATGGTCTGTATATATCTCGAAATCCTCGCCATACAAGTAATACCTCCACAATTTCAAAGCAAATATAACCACGGCTAACTCTAAATCATGTACGGGATAGTTACCCTCATGTGTCTTCAGCTGTCGAGTTCCATACGCTATAACTCGGCCATGCGGCATCAACAAGCAACCCAAACCACTCAAAGAAGCATCACTGTATACCACAAAACCGCCTTGATCGTCTGATAAAGCCAACACTGGTGATACGGTCCAAAGATTGAGATGAACGGAGTGCTCCCCGTCGTTAGTACGAGATGGACCCCGATTAAGAAACAACGACGTGCCTAAACGTCCGACCACGGGCTGCGACGCCGACATATAGAGATCGCCTCAAACGTCCGAAACACGAAGTTCGCGTCGTGTTTCGAACGGACAGCATACCGTGCTACGAGCTCCGTAAAGACTCGATGACTGTAATACCCCTGGGAAAGGACACGTGGAAATGCTACAGTGATTCGGGAGATAATTAACTACTATAATACCCCTTAATCTCTATATAAAATCCCCACTTGTAATCCTAAGAAGGGGGTGACACAGTACTATACTTGTATACACAAAATATACATACTAAACATTTGAGGACTCCGTTCCTCCCCGTGGTTTTTCTACCCTCTATTGAGGGTTTTCCACGTTAAACAGAGTCTTGATAATCATCTTACTTAACCGAGATTACCCTTCCATCTCACTGACACGGATTCCCCTCCGTAACCCTATCCAACCGGAGAAGATTTACGGAGCGTGCATCATCCC
>MJHO01000518.1:0-12635 GCA_002076135.1 Xerophyta viscosa | reverse complement strand
ATCCCTATCCTGGTGAGGATAAACCCATCAGCATCACTTGTCTACGCTGACACTCAAGAAAGGAAGAAAATTGGAGGGCTCGTCGTCGCAGATCTTTACCAGAGAGAGAAACTTTTGATCACGGTTAAAAGTGAAAGAATGACTGCGGGCCCTACTTATAACCGTAGAGAACGACGGTCCTCTACATGGTAACTCGGTGTGCAAATCATTGTGTGACAGCTGTCCAAAATCTGACAGACCATACCAACAACCGATACGGGAGATCGTTAAAGCAACAAGAACGAAGCATACTCCGTAGCGCGGAAGTACCAAAAGAGTGCATTCCGACAGATAAGCCGACAAGATCCTCTCATCTGTCAGGGGGCAAATGATACGGTCTAAATACCGGCTCACACTTATACATACACGGATTGCTTCCCGTTGAAGGTACGAGAATGGCTCCGGACAGGAAACCAAGAGGTACCTACCTGTTTATGAACGGACTACGTCGTCAACGGCGAGAGATCATCAGATAATCCAGAAGCACGAATAGCACACCGTGCTAAGTGTCCCGTGAAGCTTGATGACAGTAATACCCCCAGTAAAGGACACGTGGAGCGCTACAGTGATTTTGTAGATAATTAACGACCATAATACCCCCTTAATCTCTGTATAAAATCTCCATTTGTAATCCTAAAGGGGGGAAAAATGAAGCATACACAGTACAATAGTTGTATAAAAGATAAAAATACATAGTGAATCTTTGGGGACTCCGTTCCTCTCCGTGGTTTTTTACCCTTGATTAAGGGTTTTCCACGTTAAAAAGGATCTCGTTAATCTACGCGCCTGACCGCAATCCGTCCTTCATCCCATAGACACGAACTCCTCTCCGTAATTCGAACCATCCAGAGAAGATCTGCGTAGTGTACGTCATCCCAATCCTGGTGAGGAGAAATCCATCAGCATCATGACGCATGTTGGTGTTTGACCGGTGCATTAGCAGTTGACGTAGGGGCTGCTGGGGTGGGTCACTTACTGAGTATATTTTATATACTCATGTTGCTACTTTTTCACTCAGGTCTTTGCGAAGTCCGCTGGCGATCGTAGAGCGAGATTCGGGGTGCTCAGGATTTGTAGTGGGACCAAAAATATAAAAATTTAATCTTTTTCCGCTGTGTTTTAATTAACTTTGATTAATGTATTATTTTGAATTAAAAGTACTAGCTCATAGCATCTGCTTTATTGTTTAAAATTTTCTGGCCCCCGGTCCTTGGGCGCCACATCATCTCTTAAAAATAACCCTCGGCTCCCTAGCATAAAATCTCGACGAAGCTCGGAGAGGTTAGTATCCATGCATAGACGACATTCTGGTGAATCCAAAACTATGTTTGATTGAACCCAAGCCAAACACCAAGGAAAAACTTGAAAAGTAACAATACGCATAACCATACACATATCCATTTGCATAACTATACGTGATATGTTGTCACACATAAACAATGATAAGCCACAAAATCCAGTTAATATTACAATGAACAATAAAAAGTAATATAGTATCACATAAAGATAATCATACACCAACCCAATAAGTTTTGCTGTTATCTTTCTTATGTCAGTGTGATTTAACCCATAGTTTGTCCTCTCTCTCATGTTTATTCTGGTATGACGGGTCCAGCCGAACTCCTAAGTCCAAGGCACCTATACCCCATCCTGGACTAGGGCAGTCCTGTACACTTGCACTCATACCAAGGCTTTCGCCCGCTGTCGTCGAGTTTTCCATCGCGACGCAATAACAACTCACGGTAGGGGCGACCGCACAGCTCAAAATGGAGGCTACTCGGACTCTTTACGCCATATGCAATCGAGCCTCGCTCAACATAGCAATCGCCTGGCCAACGGCTGATCCGCAAAGTACTACACCTATCGTCCTCCGTATAGGCAAACACACCGCCTTAGGTACTCTAGTTAGAACCCTCCGCCCCTGATATATTGTCCCCCGAAAATCGCACATCGGGCTGACTCAATCAAAACTCGACGGATATCCAACTTCAGAGTACCCACAATTTTTATTAAGGCACAAACATCACGAGTGTCTCTATAGCTATTTCACTCCACAACTCGTACATGCTCAATAACATCAATATCATCATGGATAGCATATTATAGAGCAACCAAACAATGTTCATAACATTGAAATCATCACATATGTACATATCATAGGGGCTAGCATATTTAGCATCCAATGAGCATCACAATAGCATTTTAGCATGATCTCATAACAATCATCATCATAGCAATTGGGTCTATAGCCCAGTATAACATGAATATCATAACACATCATATTATACACCAAATCAAACACATCAAGCAAGCTTCCACATCAAACATACCACAAATAACTCGATGCTTAATCACTAGCACAATCACAAGATAGTAATGCATTCAAATGTTAACACATAACACATAGCACATATTTTAACACCTACCACATATGTATCAAAATGATCAACTCAAATGCAACGTAAGGTAGGTCAAACACTTACAGTAAGCATACATTCATACAAGCACTCCCGCTAAAAAGATCATTTAGGTCACATACCTAGGGAGTCGTCCACGCAGGCAAACACATCACTAGCATGTTGTCCATGCAACATAACATACCTAATAACTCCAACATTCCTAATGCATGCACCCACAGAACTTATGTTGATCCAGGTGGATCTTGGGTCAAAACACAGGTGCGCAACCTAGTGTGGCATGGGCACGGCATGGGCGCGCATGGGCACGGCATGAGCGCGCATGGGCACGGCATGGGAGCGCATGGGCACGACATGGGCGGCATAGGGGCGGCAAAGGTGCGGCCAAGGTTCTGCCAAGGCGCGGCATGGGCGCGACATAGGCACGGCAAAGATGCGGCAAGGGCGCGGCATGGACGCGGCAAGGGGAAGGACGGCATGGACGCGGCAAGGGCGGGGCATGGAGCGGCATGGGGCGGCACTGGCGCACCACAGGCACGGCTGAAGGGCGCGGGTACGCGGGAAGGCAAGGGCGGCGGGTGCGGGAAGGCCAAGGGCGCGGGTGCGTGGAAGGCCAGGGGTGCGCGCAATCGCGCGGAGGCAGCGGGCGCGCAATGGCACGCAGACAGTGGGCGGCGCGCGGAAGGCCAGCGGGCGTGCGTGGCGCGGCAGACCAGCGGGCGCGCGCCGGAAGGCTAAGGGGTGATCAACGGCATCATAGTAGTTTTATATTTTGCTTTAATGGTTTTAAGTTATACTGATAGTAAGTAAAAGCTAAGTTTTGTCATGGTTTTCTATATACAAGCAAAACGAAAAGTGGTATTCGGCCAACCAAATCTTACTCTATCTCAATTCGGCAATTTCCTCCTAGCCCTTAGATTAATTACAAATGAGAATACCGAGTTTCCTTAACATCCCTTGGGGATTCAGATCAGTTGGTATCAGAGCTAGACGTGAGGAGGTGCGTAGGAGCGTTATCGGGAAGACGATGGTGGCTTCAAACGAGGAACAAGAGTACGGCCAAGAAGTGGGGATTCATCATCGAGCAAAGTCACCTTATCATGAGGAACATGGAGATGCACGCTACTCGGATTGAGGAGCGTTGCGCGGTTGAGGTGAAAGACCAATGGCAACCAGAGGACGAGAGGAAGTGGCGACTCGACAAATGAGCAGATTCAAGTTTGGTGCACTCATGAAGAGAAGCCATGGTCTATTGAGAATCGGTTTAAGGATAATCAATGATGCATGCGAGGAGCCATGGTCTATGAAGAAGATTAGGAAGCGTGGAATGCCAATTACGAACGCCAAGGGTGGCTCGGGTGCATGACGGGGGCGGCTAAGACTACTCAGAGAAACAAAGGCCAAGAATTGAAGATTGCACTAAGAAGGCGGCACACTCAAGCGAGTGTTGGACTCTCATCCAGAGATGGCGCAAAGAGAGACAAGGGAGCCGTGGGCACAGGGCAAAGATCAGTTCACTAGTAGGAAGAGGAGCCGATCAACCTCAAGATGGAGGAGGCGGGACCCAACCCTTTGACTCGATGATCCGAGCCAAGGAGGAGTGATTTCCAGAGGCTAAGGACTCATAATGGATTAAAGAGCGAGAGAGCTCTTTACAATGACATTCAGTAAAATCTGACATAGTGCAATGCATTGTAGTTTGGATGTCAAAGATCTGGTTTTCGGGCTTAGTTAACAATTGCTTTGGAGAATATCCCTTAGAGACACCTCAAGTGTTGGAGTGGGCTTAAACAATACAGGGGAAGATGGATAGTCACACGAGGTTGCAAGATAAGTTCAGAGGTGTCGCGGTTCATTGATGAGTGATGAATTGCGAGTGATTCATTAGACGTGTGCCATAATATCCTCGGATCCATACCTATGGGATCGAGATGCATCTATCTTGGGGGCTCAACATACTTCTTCGTTAAGAAGCAGACGTTCGCATGGAGAGGAAAGAAAAAGAACACAATGGCTGGAGAAGAAGGTGCCAAAAATATGCAGCTTTATGTAAAGACAGCAACTTTGTCAGAGGAGGATAATGAGTGGCAACGCGTCAAGAGGAAGCTCATTGCGGGCAATGATCTGTAAGAGGGGAGGCTTGATCCAGGTGGATTTGGGTCAAAACCGAGGTGCGCAACCAGTGTGGCATGGGCCAGGCAATGGGCGCGCATGGGGGCACGATAGGGCATGGGGAGCGGCAGGGCACGACATGGCGGAATAGGAGCGGCAAAGGTGCGGGCCAAGGTTCTGCAAGAGCGCGGCATGGGCAGGACTAAGGGCGGCAAAGATGCGGCAAGGGCGCGGCATGGACGCGGCAGTGGGCGCAGGGCACTGAGCGCTCACGTGGCAGGCTAGGCGCGGGTACCGGAAGGCCAACGGGCGCGGTCGCGCGGAAGGACAGCGGGAGGGCGCAATGGCACAAGCGCAAGGCTAGCGGGTGCGGCGCAACGATAGTCGGCAGGAGAAGGCAGCGCGGCGCCGTCAAAATGGAGGCACGGCAGACCAGTGGGTGCGGCGCACGGAAGGCGACTGAAGTGGGGCGTGCGTGGCGTGGCAGACAGCCTGAGGAGTGCGCGGGTCTGCGGCGATCGACCAGCGGGCCGCCGATGCGCGCAGACCAGCAGGCGCGCGCGTCTAAAGGGGTGACTCAAGGCATCCCCACTAAGTAGTTATTATATTTGCTTTAATAGGTTTTAAAGTTATAACTGCTGTAATAGAAGCTAGGTTTTGTAATGGTTTTCTATTAATACAAGCAAAGAAAAGAAAGGTGGTATTCGGCCACACCAAATCTTACTCTCTCTCTCATTCGGCAATTTCCTCCTAGCCCCTCTAGATCTAATTACACCGAGTTCCTTAGACATCCCTTGGGGATTCGGATCATATGTTCACTGACATGACTAGGCAATGTCAGTACCTACACAAATTTAATACTCGCATATATCGCGGAGCACAAACTAGCATATCGCCCTAATTGAGTCGACAAGCAATGTCACACGAAACATGTTGTTCACACAACAGGGAGCATATATAAAGGTGTCCAAACATAATTACAAGCACACCCTATCACCACGCATGACCTTATACATCTAATCGATTAACATTTCACTTTTTCCGATGCACATACATCTACATGCACTCTAGTTAATCTGTGACGACCCGTGTCCCGAGACCGCCCCGCGTATCCACGCAAAACCACACACACACATGCGGAAGCTTTGAAATAACCCGTGCATGGTTTTCAAACACAAATGCAATGGCATTTTTAAACTTCCTTAAAAGAACTCCGAGAGACCCCGAGCCCGAGCCTAGAACTATCGAGCACGTGTCGAGCATCCGCGAGGGAGGCGGTTCTCTCCACATGAACCCTTCATAGTTTGTTAGTGATCCAAGTGCATCAATCTCCCTCATTGATACACAAGCATAAAAAACAACCTAAGGTTCTCAACTCGTTCTCGGTACGAAAACCATTTTCGATATAAAATACAAAAATAATATTTTTCTAAAACTTTGGGAATTGTCACATACCTTAGATATGTCCCAACAATCCTTCCAAAAGCTTAAAAATTAAAATAATTATCCGCTAAATCGATTTCAAACTATTCAGGCATATTTATCGGATGACCGATTTACTGGTTCCGGTCGACCGAAAAACCAGAATGCAAGTTTCTCAGCCTTACGGGCATTATCGGTCGACCGTTACACATTTCGGTCGACCGAAATGTCAGTAATCTGCATAAACAGATTTCAGAAATGCATTTAGTCATACCCTTAAAATCTACATTTTTAAACCAAAATGTAAAACAATTAAGCACACACTTGCATCATACATAAATACACATGCTCAAAATTTTCAAACCGGATTTTGAATCCCAAATCCTATTTTAAGCCATGAATTGTATTTATACCAAAATACGGAAATACATGGGTTCAAAATCTACATTTACCCTTACAACCAAAACCAATATATGTATAACACCCTATACATGATTCTAAACATTCTCAAATATATACATGTGTATTAGTACTTTCTTTCTACACTTTTACACAATTTTCCACCTATACAACTAGGTATACAAAATAAAGATTTCCTAAGTGTTTATATCCAACACTTAACCCCAAAAGCTATACCTCAAAATGCACTATAGCTACAATTCCTCTCTAGCTCACCCTAGCCGCCTAAGCACCTTCGATTTGTGCCTTGCCGCGACCACCTGGATCTGAAAAGAAAGGAAAAGAGAGCGTGAGTCAAACCGACTCAGTGAACGGCGCCATTGCATTTCCAAACCAAACGCTCCACGGGCACAACATCTCAAACAAGAGACCACATATATAACCATATATATGTAAACATGTATAAATACATAAAACCATTCAACACAAAAGAGGGGCAACTGTCGACACCTCATTTTGTCCAGACTACGAGAATATACAACCAAAACGCACTGACTAAACCCACGAAGCATAATTGGATTTAAGCCCACTCAATGGGCCCAATTAGACTCAATCAAGCACGACAAATCCAATTGGATCCAATTAAGACCAATCTAGCACGATCAACCTAAGTTTAACAAATTTCGTGGTACAAAAATAATCAGACATACATGCGTATACGTACGATAGCCTCTTAATATACATACATATTCACACACACACCACACACACATGCATAGTCTATACATGATAAAAAATGAATAAAAATAAGTTAAAAAATAAATAAATAATAAAAAAATGAAAGAGAATGGGGGGGGGAGTCTTGCCTGCCAACTGCCTCCACTCTTCCTCCCCTAAATTTCTTCCAATACCATACTTCCCTCACCAAACCCCACACCTCCATTAAATGAAAATTTGACCTTAACCCTCACCAAAAACCTTTTATATATGCCTCATTAAGGAGGCAGCCAGGGTGGGGGGCAGCCGAAGGAGAAGAGAGAGAGAGAGAGCTGTGGAGAAGAGAGAGAAAGAGAGAGAGAGCTGAATAGAGAGAGAGAGAGAGAGTGTGAGATAAGAGAAAGGAAAGAAAGACCACCATCTGAACCACCTTCCACCATCCCTAACGTCTTCCTGAGTTCACTGAGATCACGATCCGCCGATCATACGACCGCCGGAGCACACTATCGCCGGCGCCGACGCTTGTACCCGTCCACTTGGAATCGTAACACTTGAGGTATACACACACAAACTTATTACGCTCTTGCAACATAGTATACATACCCTCATTAGCTCCTTAAGACGGCTGATAACGTCCCTTCTCTACGGTAACGCCGGTGGCGGCCGGAGTTTATAAACGAAAATAAATAACCGAAGTTGCACCCAGCTATAACTCGTTGTACACATAACGAAATGAAATTTTAACCACACCACTGAACTCAGGACCCCTGAAAACCTTAGAATCACCTATTACGGTGTCAAAACTCGGCGGTTGCCGAAACGCGTTGAAAAATCGCAAATGCGATAATTCGAGAACGAGGCTCCAAACTCAAATTTTAACATCTCCAATAGATCCGGAACGATGGAAAATACTTAGCAAGACCTTAGGACGCGGACGAGGACGGCCGCCGGCGAGATCGCCGGCGGCGGCCGCGAGCTGCGAATCGCAGCTCGCGGTCGGCCTTCGTTTAAAACGAAGGTCCGGTCATGTGACCGGCTAAGCCGGTCATCGCGCGAGATAACAGCTAACCCGGACTCGATCCGGGTCCGAGCTGCGCGAGCGTTCGCGCAGGGCGAAGCCCTGCGCCGAACTGGCTCGAGTCCAGACGCGTCCGACGCGTCTGGATCGGGTTGATTCTTGGCGGACCAATTGGTCCGGCCGAGCCCAATAAAGGGCCCAAATTGTTTTTAACTCAATTTAATTTGGTTTTGGGCCATAATTTAGATGATTAATCAATTACACCCCTTATTTACGATCTAGTCCCTCATAACTTAACTAATTCATGCTTACGTCTTAAATTGCTCGCAGTGCACACGACCATCGGAACTCAATTTAAATACAATTACTTTGTGATTGAATAATGGATTAGACTTATTAGGTTTATAGTGCAGTAACGCATATAAATTTGAAATGATTAATGGTTTTAGAGGGAGGTGGTTTCGACCTCTACCTTGAATCTTTATCTTTATTTTTTTTTATTCTTTTTAAAAGGGGAAAGAGAACATAAAATTACACAGTGTTTTTATTTATAAAGTTAAGGGTAGAGTGAGGTGGTATCCGATCTCTATACTTGACTATTTTTATTTTATTAATTAATTTATTTATTTTTTTTTTATTTTTTTTAAGAAATGATAAATAACTTTCATAAAAATTATGTTAGAGTAAGGTGGATTATCCGATCTCTTACTTTTTTATTATTTTTTTTAGAAATAATAATGTAATAAAATAAACATATTTTTATAAATCAGGGTTAGAGTGAAGTGGTTATCCGATCTCTACACCTTAAGCCAGTTCTTTCGAAATTGAAATAAAACATCCCTATCGTAACTATAAAATCAGAAGGAGGTGGTTGCATCCCGAAAAATACATTTCCACATAAAATGGGCGATGAAGAGGAAACGGAAACGCGCTGAGCCCGTCTTAATAAAAATAATAACATTCCCACACACGCTTCACGACATCAAGCACAAAATCCACAGACTTTATCTTCTTTTGTATCATATTGAAAATAACTATTACTATTATGTTTGTGGTACCCCTGCGGTCAGGATGAGGCGGTTACCCGAATCCTACACCTCGGGAATATTTTGTACAATATCAAATTATTATATTTTTGAATATTAATTGGCATAAAATTAGAATGAGGCGGTTACCCGATTTCTATATTTTTATGCTAACTTAATATTCAAACAGATGTTAATAACAAGTTTACTATTTTATTTAAATTTAAACCACTTAATAAAGAGTACCCTCAAAATGAGGGGCGTTGTGGGGTGTTCTGTATTCCCTACAGCGTAAACGACGAACGAGCCTCAGAATCTCAAAGTGCTTTATCTGGTTTCCTAATTTTCCATAAAAATTAGGTGGCGACTCCAAACTTTCTTTCCCCTTTCGGAAGAAGGCCGTCAACAGAATGCCGACTCCGCTGGGGACTCGTAGGCTTTCGTTCAATAGTGGTGTAATTTATTTAAAAGTGTAGACTCCTACTGAAATTTGAACTTGTTGCAAGCAGTCTGGTTTTTATATTCATTTTTCTTTGATATGTATTGTTATGTTTTGTTTTGTTTTCTTCTTGCTGCTTCCGGTATATTCCGAAGCCTCACAGATACATTTATTTTATTAATTGGCATATCATAACCCTAGGCTGCCCGGCCTTAAGTTTGGGATAATCCGAAGCTCGTGTGCAATCATGCGGGTAGTCCGTAAAAACCCAGCACGCTAGCTATATGTTATCTGGGTAGTACACGAACTGATATATCTAATGTAATGTTGGTAACCGGTGAGGCAAATGACGGGCTATTAGTTCGACCTCTGGTGTAATAATGGAATTCATGTGCAATGCACATGGATATCCTTAAAACCCAGCCACTTAAGGCGTCCTATAGTCGCATAACCGACATCAAGTTTTGACACATATAAAACTTCAAGCGAAAATATAAACATTTTATTCTCCAGTTTCAATTTGATATAGCTTCTTCACCTCATTTGTCCAATAAAATGGCGTTTTCTTTTTCACATTCCCGCCCCCCGCTCGTATTCTTTTCTCATTTTTCATATACCTGCTTGATCAAACCTATGTTTGTTATCAGGCTAAAAAAACAATGGAGCAAGAACTTGTAGCAATGCATATTCACCATACGACCATAGAAATCGGGATCCTTAAACAATTATGGAACGACTTAACAAAGGAAGAAAAGGTTAGATGTAAAGATCAGTTCGGCCCTTTAGATGATCTAGTTAATTTCGAAGTGAACTGGAACTTTATCAAGGCAATTATATGGTTTTGGGACAACAATCGAAGATGCTTTGTGATAAACGAATCTGATTTTTGCCCAACCATCGAAGAATACAGTGTCCTCATGAACAGTGCAGTTACAAGGTCTCCTTCCGTGTACGTTCCTAGTGAGAAGAGAAGCGCAAGACAATTTTATGCTAGGACTATGGGCAAGCCAGTTGCCACAAGTAGCCCTTACATGCACGCAGATGCAATAATTCGTATAGAAAAGCTGATAGCACTCAGGGATGAACTTATTTCAAAAGATGGGATTGCAGATTATAAAGTCCGAACATTTGTCCTTGCTGTGTACGGTCTGATCATCTTTCCAAAATCACCGAACACAATTGACAGCGAGATATATTATCTAGTGTTCTCTATGTTTCATCGACAGGTCAATCCTATTGCGAGCATTCTGGCAGAGACGCTGGCTACACTTAATAAAGCAACTCGAGCTAAGAAAGTGGGCTTTAATTGTTGTGCGCCACTCTTACAAGTGTGGGCGTATTATCATTTTATAGAATCCTTTGTGCACAATCCGTATCTGCGGATAAAAACGCCGATACCAGAAGTTCGGACCGTAAAGGAAGAACGAAGCATAGAGCAGTGGAAAGACTACCTCCGAAATTTGACACAGACAAGATGGTTTGGACAGTTTATGTTGGGACACAGACCGTGGAAAGTTCTACTGAAGTGTTCCCCCTACAGCTGGGTTCCACTCTTTGGTCCTTGGACTTGCGTCAGCTACACTCCAGCCACAGTTTTGAGACAACTTCAGTACAAACAGGAGTGCTTGGAATACGAAGGGTTAGGCGATACGGAATTTGAGATCTGGGTGAAAGAAGGCAACAACAGAAAATGACACAAATATGCAAATACAATGAAGAAAAGTTGGGAACATCAAGAATATCGGCTCACGATCAAACAAGGACGGTATTGGGAAGAACAACACCTAATGTACTCCGAGCACGGGAACAAGCCAGCAGTGATGCTTAAGCAGACAAACAACCTCGGACTCCGCAAAAGAAAATTAAGCTGGATCAGATGATGAAGAACGTGTTTACAAAAAAAGGAACCCCCTTAGAAGTGAAATTTGGACCACAGAATTAATCTTCGAGAGAAAACGAAAGGCAGACGCTTCACAGGCAGAACATATCAGAATCTTAACCGCAGAGCGTGATCATCTTAGCCAAATGAATCAGTTGCACAGACTCGATAAGAAAGAGCTTGAAGAACAGAAAAATCAGAAGGAAGAAGAACAGCAAAAACGAGACCAAATGTAAAGACAGAGCCTGTAAATGAGAAAAATAGGAGAATAGCATGCTGTAGAAAAAATGTTTCCGCTGCAACAGTTCATCGGGCAAATCCTAGAGGAGGAAAGAACATAATTGCTAGATGATGGATGGAAAAACTCGCAAAAGATAATATTTCCTTGGCCATATGTATAAGGAAAAGTCGAGAGTCAGCAGGAAGTTCGAAACATCCGATTGATAGATGGAGGGCGATCGGGAATGGTACAAAGAAGATGCCACTATCTAGGCAAAGGTTTCGACATGTCTAAAAAAGAGAAAGTTTTAAAGCTCTCACGACGTAAAAGATGTTCGCGATATATATGAATGCATAGAAGAAGCTATCATCACTCGAAACAGAGAAATGCTGGCAAACTAAGAAAGCACGTACCATCTTAAACATTATGTGGATATACGCCAAGCCTGCGAACCAGCAAAAGCACCGAGACAGAGAATGAAGACACCGGAGCCTGGACAATCTTCATCAGCACAAAACTTCTTTGATTAGAAAGATGTATTCGTGATATGTGCTCTTTTGGGTTACTTTTTGATGTATGGGGATATGTCCCTTAGTAATGTAAAAGGATTAGAAGGTGTACTTTCTACAAATGAATGAAATATGTTTGTTCCAGTCACAAGGATCCCGTCTATCTATATAGTTAAATGTGAATATGTATTGCTCAAATGAACGGATTCACTGAATTTTAGCCTAATAAATAAACATGGGTCTTTAATGGCACCACTCTATTACATTCTCCAAATCCCTCAGCACATTCTCTATCCAAAACTAGATACAATTTTAATACGGCTTTCATTCTGAGCATTATTCTTTTCTTTCACAATCCTTAAACTATGATTTTATTTTTTTCCTCTACAAGAAGGTCATCATTGGGAAACCTCCGATCCGGAAATCGCATTTCACACGC